>JARVGW010000336.1:14402380-14417771 GCA_031762495.1 Anablepsoides rubrolineatus
CTATCTATCTATCTATCTATCTATCTATCTATCTATCCATCTATCCATCTATCCATCTATCCATCTATCCATCTATCTATCCTTCCTTCCTTCTTTCCTTCCTTGGATTATTGATAGCTGGATTTCTGCTCATTGGACCTGGTGGAGACCTGACTTTTTGTGAAATGTGTCGGGAGCCATTCGGACCATGTTTAGGCTAATTTCATTACTCTGTACAATAACAATATAGACTATTCTATTCTATTCTATTCTATTCTATTCTATTCTATTCTATTCTATAAAATCTGTAATAGCAGTAGCTGAGAGTCGTTCACAACACACACTCTAAATACATCACATCACCATTGGCAAACGACGATAGTCTAAAACTTTAGCATAACCGGCGACATGCATTCCTTCAAGATAAGGTAGTTCTTTGATTAAAAAAAGTTTCTGTCCTCTTCAGGAATACACAGTGGACGTTTTCTTCCGCCAAAACTGGAAGGACGAGCGACTGAAGTTTCACGGACCGATGAAGACCCTGCCTCTCAACAACCTGATGGCCAGTAAGATCTGGACCCCCGACACCTTCTTTCACAACGGAAAGAAATCCGTGGCCCACAACATGACAATGCCCAACAAGCTGCTGAGGATCACGGACGACGGAACGCTGCTTTACACCATGAGGTTTGCTTTTTTTTTTTTACTGTTTCTCTTTGTTTTTATCGCTCAGTGGGGGGATCTGTGTTAAGCTGGAGTCTTTTCCACTGAAAAGTAACCGTGTTAGATGAAGTGTTGGAGGTGTGCGAGTCACAAATTAAAGTCTGTCGCCTGCAGCCTTTTCCAGCTTTCTCAGTGTTTCTGTCATACCTCATCCCTCGCGTGTTAATCTTCCAGCATAGGTGCTTTAGACTTGCAAAAAAATCCAATAAAATATGAGGGTCTTTAGTTGTAGCAAGGTGAAATAACACTTTTTTTGTGTTTGTAATACCTTGAAATAAGCGCTTGTCCACTCAATCTGTAGTGTTGCTGTGTCATGCTTTTATGAAATGCAGAAAAGAAAAAGTGTTTTTGCATTGCGCAGTCTGACCTTTGGGGTGAATTTGCTGGGCTGTCCTTAGATGATTGTGTATAAAATAATATTTAGACTCCATTAGTTTGGATCGACTCGTATTGGCTCCGAGGAGATTCTGGGAAACCATCCGGCGGCTGAGGCGGGGGAAGCAGAACTTCACACTGTGCTCAGTGAAGGTGGGGTGCTGTTGACCTTATCCAGTGATGTCATCGGGAGGTGGAAGGAATACTTCTCGGACCTTCTCAGCCCCGCCTTTTATGGAGGAAGCAGAGTCTGAAGATTTTGGGACTGGTCTGTCCATAACTGGAGCCGAGATTGCTGAGGTAGTTAAGGGGCTCTGCGGTGGCAGGGCTCCAGGGGTGGATGAGATCCGCCCTGATTTCTTCAAGACTCTGGATGTTGTGGGGCTGTCCTGGTTGACATGCCTTTGCAACATTGCGTGGACATCAGGGGCAGTGCCACTGGATTGGCAGACTGGAGTGGTGATTTCTCTCTTTACAAAGCAGGACCGGAGGGTGTGCTCTGATTACAAGGGCATCACTCTCCTTAGCCTCCTCGGTAAGGTCTTTTCAGGGGTACTGAAGAAGAGAGTCCAATCGATAGTCAAACCTCAGATTCTGGAGGAACAATGCGGGTTCCGTCCTGGCCGTGGAACACTGGACCAACTCTTTACCCTCACTAGGGTCCTTGAGGGGTCATGGGAGTTTGCTAATCCAGTCTACATGTGTTTTGTGGACTTGGAGAAGGCATTTGACTGTGTTCCTCGAGGTACACTGTGGGGGGTGCTACGCAAGTATGGGATTGTGGGCCTATGTTACGGGCCATTCAGTCTCTATACAAGCAGTGCGAGGGTTTGGTTTGCATTGCCGGTAGTAAGTCAGGCCCCTTCAGAGTGGGAGTTGGACTTCGCCAGGGTTGTCACTGATTCTGTTCATAAGTTACATGGACAGAATTTCTCGGTGCAGCCAGGGGGCGGAGGGAGCCTCAGGATTTCATTTCTGCTGTTTGCAGATGATGTGGTTCTGTTGGCGTCATCGCGCCAGGATCTTCAGCTCTCACTGGAGCGGTTCCCAGCTGAGCTGCTGCCCCTGTGACCCGACTTCAGATAAAGTGGAAGATAATGGATGGATAGTTTGGAAACAACCTTTAAGTTTTCCCAGATTGACGGGCAGCTCCAGCTGAGCTCATTTGTCTTTCCTGCTTGACGTTGTGTGACCTCACTCCTCCAGATCAGCAAACTGACAAAAGGCTTGCTTTAATTGACCTGGCTGCTTTGTTCATTGTTCATTCATCTCATTTAAAGATGTTCTGACCCATTAAAACGGAACACGTGTTTATTTATTTATTTTTATTCTAAGTGTCTGAGTTGCAGCTCTAAAGCTTTGACTGCATGATCCGGCCAGATCAAACAGACGTTTTTCCTGTAAGCAGGGAGCTGTTTTCTCAGACAGACTCCATCTGTTTGCCGAAGGCGGCGACTGACCTCAGCGATAGCGACAGATTCCGCTTCTTTCAGTCCGATACATCTGATTCCAGGAATCCTCCAGGCAGCTTCTCCCTCCACCTTCCTTTTATTTGTTCCTTCAACACAGACTCAGACCAATAACCCTCCACTACAGCAGGATTTTGCTTAAAATGAACCAGTTTTCTGTTTACTTTAGATAATACCCACTGAACCAAATGATTATTCAATACCAGGTTTATCAACATCTACAACTCTATTGGATCTTTGTAATGATTCTCTCATCTGAAGGTTAGAAGATAGTAGAAATGTGAGTTTGTTTGTTTGTGTTTCCTTGCAGGTTAACGGTTCAAGCCGAGTGCCCGATGCACCTGGAGGACTTCCCCATGGACTCACACTCCTGTCCTCTCAAGTTTGGCAGCTGTAAGTGTTAACCTCCTCACACGGTTGGGTTTCATTTTCACTGTCGGGAGAAATAAACGTGACTCTAGAAAAAAAATATATTTTTAGATTCAGAGAACCTATTTTTGTGGAGAAAAAGGTAAAATATGTCTTTTTTTTAACGTCATTTACTTTATGCTACTGAAATTACAACAAAAAATAATTTTTTTTAACATTTGTTACTTTGTCTCCAATAACCTGTTGATTAAATTTAATGTGTCTGAATAATAATTATACAAATATCGGCGGTAACAGAATTATAGCTCATTTGAGTGAAACTAAATAATGTTTGCATCATCTTGAACTTAATGTATTCCATGTAACATTAGCACAGTTCAACTCTTTTTTTAATAGGGTCAACTGTATGGAGTTATATTGGAGCCATAGGTTTTGTTCAAAATAAAAAGTTTTTGAAACTGAAAAATAATTTTGAAACTCAAAAAATACATCAGTAACTGGAAAAAGTTCCAAACATCTCGCCTTTTTGTTTAGTTTTTATTTTGCAGTTTCAAACTTTTGGCCATGTTTTGGCGTGGGGGGCGGGGACTTGAATGGCGTCGACGTCTCCTCTGATGGGTGATGATGAGCGCTAGTGTCGTGGTAGCAATTTGCACGTGTTTACATCCGTTATAATGACTTATTGCGAGAACAAACGCGTTCACGTGTGACTTTCATAGCTTTTCTTACTAAGTGGAAACACTGCAATTGCGAAAACTTTATTTTTTTTTACTTTAACAGAATATAGACAAAGTTTTGCATACATTTGCAATGGAAACACAGCCATTAAATGTAAACTTTATCATTTATCCACAAAATTTAAGATTTAATTTTTAGGTTTGGCAGCACGACTGCTCAGTGGTTAGCACCGACGCCTCACAGCAAGAAGGTCCTGGGTTCGATCCCTGTTTACCCGGGGTCTTTCTGTGTGGATTTTGCATGTTCTCCTCCTGCTTCCGTGGGTTTTCTCCAGGTTCTCCAGTTTCCTCCACCCCACCAGGAACATATCAGTACCAGGCCGCCCTTGAAAAAGAGATCTGCGATCTCAATGGGGCTTGCCTGGATAAATAACAGTAAATAAATAATGTTTAGATTTAGGATATAACATTTAAATTTAACATTAGAGATGATGGACATAGAGCTAAATTGAATTCTGGGGTAAGGCATATAAAAAATATACAAATTCTATTTTTATTTTGCAAAAAAGAGCCATAAGAATTATAGCTGGAAAACATTATAATCACCCATCGAATATATTATTTCATCAATTGAAGTTATTAAAATTTTTATGAGTTGGTTGATTATAGAATTTTGTTGTTTATGTATAAGGCTCATAAAAACACATTACCTTTGAATATTCTATCTAATTTCATTAACAGGGAAAGTACTTATAATCTTAAAGGATATGAAATGTTTGTTAAACCTAAAATTCAAATTAATTTGAAAGAGAGATGTACTTCAGTTCAAGGAGTTAAGTTGTGATTAGTGATTGTAAAAATGCTGGATCTATTGGGTTATTTGGAAGATTGGCATTCATATAAGCTGCTGTTTGAATAATTGCTAATATTTTTTATTTCTTTTTCTTTTCTTTTTGCTGATCGTTAGCGTATGAATTCTTTATGTATATGTTTATAGGGGTGTATGTAATATATATATTTTTTTGGTAAATGGGGCAGACGTTATAAATTTTTTTTCTTCTTTCTGCTCCTTTTTATTAGTTTTTTTCATTTTAATGACATTGTGTTGTGTTATGATTGAATTTTGTTAGTTTTAATAGACCAAATATGGAAACTATAAAGGATTTATCAGTTCTGTTCTATCAGATAAAGTTAAAACCATCATTCCTCTCCTGTCTGCTGTAGACGCCTACACCAAGACGGAGGTGACTTACATCTGGACCACCAACGCCTCCCAGTCTGTGGTGGTGGCAGACGACGGGTCCAGGCTCAACCAGTACGACTTGGTGGGACAAACGGCCGGGAACGAGACCATCAAGTCCAGCACCGGTGAGCAACAGACAAACAAGAAGCAGACTATTTCAAATGCTAAATTTTATTTTATTTTTTCATTTTAACCTCATCCTTTTCCCATTTAGCTGTTAATTTAATTTGCTCAGTCGATCTTTTTGACTTAATGAGCACATTTACTGACACTGGAAGCTCAGACATTTTTAAATATAGACACATTTTGACTTGGTGGTAGCAGCTGAGAGTCAACCTTACATTAGATCTCTAAAACTCTGGCGTGAAAGACGGCAGGCGAAATGCATTGGATTCTAGGAATTTAAATCAAACTGAACATTATATTTAATCATGAGATTGATGTGGAGAAGCTCTATTTTTAATCACGGTCATATAGAAAAATAATGATACCATTTTTTTTATGCTTTCCGATGCAGTTTATCTAATTTGGTTCAACTAATCGCAGGTAAAGGAGTTATTTCACAATAATTCAGTCATTACCATTTTAAGGGTTGAGTTTTGTTAAATGCATCTGAATTCATCTGTTGAATAATTAATATGTAATAATTGTATGCTTCGTGTTTGAGCTCAATCACCAGTAATTGCTGGTAGTTTCCTCACTGTTGGATGAAATCTGTATCTGTGCTGGAGGTTGTCTGATTACCCAGATACACGAGTGTTTTATTTTATCTGGGTCCGCTGCCTTTATACATGTTTGGAACAAACAGCTAAAACAGCTGGGATTTAAAAAACAAAAACAAGTACTTGTGTCTCTTGAATATTTTGATATTTCTTTTACAATTTTTATTTAACCTTTATTTCACCAGGCAAAACATTGAGAACAGTTTCTTTTTTTTACAATGTTGGCTGTTTTTCCTACTAAAAACAGCTAAAATAATCCCTAAATCATGATTTTTTACTTATTTTATAATAAACCAGTGTAACACGCAGAGTGTGTGTCTGTCTCAGGTGAATACACGGTGATGACCGCCCACTTCCACCTGAAGAGGAAGATCGGTTACTTCGTCATCCAGACGTATCTGCCGTGCATCATGACGGTCATCCTCTCTCAGGTCTCCTTCTGGCTCAACCGGGAGTCGGTGCCGGCCCGAACCGTGTTCGGTGAGATTTACACAAAACCAACCGTTTAAAAGTAAATCAGTCTAAAAACAAGATCAAAAAGATTTTTTTTTGGCAGGATATAATGTTTTAAAACTTGGTTAGATGGATAGTTTTTACAGTGTATTTAAGCTGATTTTCATTCAGTTGAATGATCTTTTCTCTGCTGTAGGTGTGACTACAGTCCTCACCATGACCACTCTGAGCATTAGCGCTCGCAACTCGTTGCCGAAGGTGGCCTACGCCACCGCAATGGACTGGTTCATCGCCGTCTGCTACGCCTTCGTCTTCTCCGCTCTCATCGAGTTCGCCACCGTCAACTACTTCACCAAACGAGGCTGGGCCTGGGACGGAAAGAGCGTCGTCAACGACAAGGTAACCCTGTCAGAAACCTTTTCTTTGGTTTTTGGATTTTTAAGCACATTTTCAGGCAAACCTCAAGGCTCCCAAACTGTTGGAACGACGCGTTTTCCAATATTTCCAGGGTTAAACTGAAAGTCACTTTCGATGTGAGACGACTGCATCTTCAAAGTGTTTGACTTCTGAAGGTTTTCTGACTCTGTTGGTGATTTCGCTTGCAGAAAAAGGAAGCGGCGGTCGTGAAGAAGAACAACGCCTACGCCGTGGCCGTGGCCAACTACGCGCCGAACATCACGAAAGACTCGGCGCTGCCCACCATCTCCAAGTGCGCCATGAACGAGCCCAGTAAGACCGCCGCCGAGGCCAAGTCCGAGCAGAACAAGAAAACCTTCAACAGCGTCAGCAAGATCGACCGCATCTCGCGTATCATGTTCCCGGTGCTGTTCGGCACCTTTAACCTGGTCTACTGGGCCACTTACCTGAACAGGGAGCCGGTTATTAAAGACCTGGACCCCGCCAAATAAAATCAGTCACTGCAACACGTTGGTTTAGAACAGATTTTTGTCCATTTGCAGCTGATTTGAATGAAAAGTTCCCTTTTTATCATTTCTTTCTTGGCACAGTTTTGATCAGCCATCTCTGGTCTTAATCTTTAGATCATCTCCTCAGCACCAAACAAACAAACAAACAAACAAACAAACAAAAGAAAAAGTTAAGAGTTACGTGGTGAAGATCTGTGAAGCATTATGTAGCTGCTGAGAAACCAAACATTTTTTTCCTGAGACTCTTTTTATTTTAAATTAATTGTTTTTAAATCATTAAGATAGTTGAACTACAACCGAACCATTTCTGGTGGATCTAACGTGTCTTCAGTTTTTAGTTGATGACGGTCTTTTAAATTACCTCATTACTGTTTCTATGATAATCTGATGTAGCATAGCAGGTGAAATTAATTTACTGAGAATTCTTCTGCATTTCCCCTCAGGTGGTTCCCCTTTTATTTATTTTATCTGTAAGGTCATGATAGTTTACTGTCGTTCATCTCCAGTAAGCTCTGGTAAAAAACGTCTGTATCTCACTTCCTCAGCACCAAACTACAGTTTAGTGAAGATTAAACTAGTTGAGCATAAATTAACAACAGCTAAAAATACATTTTTATTAAAAAATGTTTACACGACACCATGGCTGGCTTGTGATTTTAGAAAGAAATCAAAATTTTCACCAGGTTTTTCTTTTTTAAAACTAAGATGCATTTTGTTAGGTTTGTGTTTTATGTTTCTTTAGACTGCTCAGGCAACTCGTGCCTTAATCAACCAACAAATCAGCACTTATTTGATCCGTTAGCAGCCGGGCAGGGTCGAGATTTTATGTTGAATCACGTCGGAAATCATCTTTACTCTGATTTGTTTTGATTGGCCCAAATGAAGCCGATGGTGGAACCAGACATAAATAAATGGACTTTTACTTGTTGTGTGTTAAAATAAGTTGTTCCGTTCAGTTTTGGTCCGACACCTGTCTCCTGGTGGTAACTTTAAAATAGATTTTGGTATAATTTGAGCGGGAGTGACTGACTCAAGATAAGCAGAAACTGTGGCTGCGTGGTTGTGTTGCTGATGCTGAAAACCAGCTATGAAGTCAACTCAGTAATGTACCAACCTGTGGGGGGCACTGGACTTGGATTTATCACGTTAGATGGGACTCCCCTGTCAGACCAAAGATAAATTTATATTCACAGAGCATCAATGAATCATGCTGACTTCCTTCCTTCAGACACTTGTTACTTTTATTCTCTATTTGTGTAGATGGTTGATATTAAAGTTAACTGCATTACCATTACCACCTCTTTTTACCTGTTTAAGCAGTGCAATTGCTTGGCTTCCCCAAAACAAAGTAACTGTTTTTATCATGGTCAAGGCTCTGCCGCTAAATAAAGCATGACTGCTTGCTGCTGGTTCAGATAGATTTTTATAGAAAAAATTCCACTAACATTTTATTATTTAGCTCACTGTTCTTACTTTTTGCCAGTGGTGGGCACTAGTCCGCTAAAGTGCAAATGCGCTAATTGCGGACCTAATGTTTTCCTTTGTGCTTTAGGAGTTATCCTAATTTCTTTAAATAATGTGCAGATTTGCGCTTTATAAATTTAGAAATGAGTAGCGTTAATCGCAAATAATGTTTCACATTTAATCTGCAATTTCGTCTAAAGTAAAAAAGAGAGTCATCAAAACATGCTAATTAAATAATTCCGAAAGTGTTAAATTTAAATGTTAACTATTATGTGTAAATGTTAAATTCTAAATCTAAATGTAAAAACTAAATATTAGGTTTGATAAAGCTTACATTTATGAATTTCGGAATGAAACCTAGCTTTTGTTCTTGGTGTGTGGATTTTGTTGTGATGTCATCATTCTGCGACAGAAGCATACGCTAACACTACTAACTCTGCTAACACTGCTAACTCTGCTAATGCTGCTGAAGATGGTATTTAAAAATTTAAATTCAAAATGTGTTAATAAAAAACAATATGGATGAAGTTTGAAGTGCAGCTCAGACACCGGACACAACTGCAAATTTGATGTTATGTAGGGAAGCGTTAGCAGCGTTAGCAGTGTTAACCATTGATATATATTAATATATATCAATGGTGTTAACATTCCTTTTGTGGTAGGATGATGACAAAACAAAAGTTGAACACAAACAGCAAAGTCTGCATTCCATTTTGAAACACTTAAATTTTTTTGGTTTTAACGTTTAGACATAACTTTTAACCCTTTAAATGTAAAATTTAGTAAAAATTTTCAAAATGTAAGAAGAGTGAGCTAAATAACAATAAAATGTTTGTGGAACATTTTAAACTAGAATTTTATGCTCAGAAAATGATCTAAATAATCAAAATGCTTTAGTAACATTTTTAAACATTTTGTTACACTTGCCACCTCATAGATTTTTGGGCTCTTTTTAATTTTTTTTATTTGTTTTTGATAAGGTCGTACACACCCACGGTTTCTAAATATAAAAAAACTAAATTTGTTCAGCAACTGGGTTGCAGTTAAAATGATTGACAGCGTTTATAATGAATCCTTTATTACCCTCATTATTACAACAAAAGCACGTTTCTGAGCCTATTTTAGCAGATCTGCTTCCATTACTGTAAATCAATTTTGTGTGGTTTTTGGTATAAATATATGTTCATGAAGTAGGTAAAAAGTAGCATTTAATAGATGAATTATTTTATTTCTTTTGTTGAACAGAATCAAACCTGATGTCCACGTGTTCACTGGCGTAGCTCTGGACTCACTTTAAACGCCCACGATTTAAAAACCATCCCATCCTGGAGCCCTGCTGCTCACTCTGTAGCTTTTTTTACACTTTTTAAACTTTTTAACCACTTTACTTCCCCTCACGCTCAGTGACACTGTGAAAGATGACACGAAACAAACACAAGGGTTTGTACCTCTGAAAAATGTCCTCCCTGGTTTTATGCGTTTGTGTGTCTGTGTGGTTGTTTGTTTATTGCTATAATTTTATATAAAATGTTGCACAAGTGAAGAGCTGTAATGACTTAAGAATTCTCAGTCTCTTGTATTGGATTTTGTGTGTTTATGTGAAAAATGAACATTTTTTAAAATGATTTAAAAAAAACCTTTTTATTGTGTATTTATTTTGTGTGTAGCTAAATGAACACTGTGCTTTAAATACTAACAGTTTTGTGTCTTTGAGAAACAATGGACTATCTTTACTTTCTGCACAACCAGAAAACTTAGTTACAACTAAGTTTAAACTTAAAATCAACGAGTTACAGTAAAGGTTTTTGTCGTGACACTAATTGTTTTTTTGTTGTTGTGAATTTAAAGAAAATCAAACGTTTCTGTAATAAATATTATAACTTTTATTCAGAGAAAACTGTTTTTTTCTATCATCTAGAAGTAGAAAGAATCAATGAAAATAGGATTGTTTTAATTTTATTCCATGTTTATTCATTCATCCCTACTTCAGGAACTCTAAAAGTAACGAGGTTTTTATTGCTTTGTGATTTTTTCTTAAATTATTGTGTAGTAGTGGTTCTCTATTTTCTACCACACCACCCTGAGGGAATTTAAATGTTAATATCTTAATTATTTATCTGTAAAAACGACTGTATGACTTTCTAGCATCAGTATTCTGCATATAATCACCTGATAATGGCAGGGGAACTCAAGTATTATTATCTTTTAACTTTTTACATTTATTTTGCTGCTTTGAATCATTAATTTAAAATTTTAAATGGACTTTTTTTTTATAATAAATGAAGAAAAAATATCTCTTTTTTTTAAATTTCAAGATATGTGAGATATCTTTCTGTGGTGCTCCTTTTTTAGGGCCAATAAGTTCTAAAAAAAGACAAACCAAACCATTTTTAAAAAGTTTTTAGCCTGATTCATTATGGTTTTAAATGGGTAATATACTGTCTAATGCAAAAATAAATCAGGTGAGAGTGAAAAATAAAATTATGTTCCATCCTCAATAGCTCTAAAACCACAGCAGCTGTTTTAATACTTCTAATAAAATCTCCCAAGTGTTAGCTTTATTTTGATACCAAGATTATTTAAGTAGAGTTTAAAAATGCTGAGTCGTTACATTTCAGCATGTTTTTGTGAGCAAAAAGGTTAACAAGCACTGGAACGCCCTCGTTTCGTTTTAAGTTTTTTTTTTCTTTATACCATCATGACTGCTGAAGTTAATCATTCAGATTTTTAGCTTTAAAAAGAGACCAAGCTTGTGAATTTAATATAAAGAGTTCAAGAGCAGTACTTCATTTAATTTGTGTGTACTTTTTAAGGCATTTTATGGCATTTTAGGCCCGCAGGTTAATTTGCCTAAAATCTTTGTTCTGTTTTATCATAATTGACTAACTAAAGGCAAAATCACACAATTATTCAATAAACACTACATTTCAGTAAAACCTATCTGCACTTATTTCAGCGATATCGAATCAACAACAAAATTCCCAGAATTGTCCACTCCGACTGAAAGATTCTGTCACATCAGTTCACAAACATATCGGGCACTAGGACCAGGCGACACGTTCCTCAAAGCAGCTTCCCTCTGCAGCTACGTGCTGAGAAGAAGAGTCTCTGTCAGGGATTTATTTAAAACAAAACAGACTAAATGCTGAGTTCAGGCGGTGATTTGTTTGATTTAAACAAGTTTGAAACTCTTTTGTATTAAAAGTCAAACTTTGAGGCGATTGGGTGGAGATGAAATGACAATTTGGTAAAATCACAAAATGCGACACCGTCTCTGTAAAACACTGAGCGCTACAAAGTTACAGTCAAAGATTTGTGCCTCAAGTTATTTATTTAACAATAATTTCAACCTAACTTAAACATTGACTGTTCTGACTGTAACAAAGCACAAAGAAGAAGATGTATTTTTCATAATCTCACCGTCACCACACACACACAGACACAGACACAGACACACATACACACACACAGACACAGACACACACACTTTGTGTTGAATCTCACAAAGCAGGAGTAAGCTATGTGTAGACTAGTTAGTCCTGGAAGCACCCAGGACTCAGCAGTTTGACAGAAACAACCTTTATTCTGTCTCGAGGAGCAGAGGTCGAGTCATCATCTCAGACTGTGTCGAGTGCAGCTTCTTCTTTCTTTGACTCGATGTTCTGAGCTTCCTGCAGATGAACCTTCACAAGAACAACCTGAAAGCTCAAACTGTGCAGCTGCAGCGTGCACAAGGTTAGGATAAAAGTGATTTTCTTTTTTTTTTTCTTTAAAGCTGTTTTCAATCTTTACTTTCTGCTAAAAGTCTCCAAAAAATCCGCACTTCCTGCTTTAAGACTGAGAATTTATGGATTTAAAAAAAATCTCCTGTTTTGCCATTTGCACACTAAAACTCTTCCAGTTTCCTTGAACCGCTTCAGATATTCCTCTTTAGTTTTTGCATTTTAATCTTTTACATAAAACCTACAGCTGAACTCTAGTGTTGAGTTTATTTCATATTTCCTCTCATTTTCTGTTCTATCCTGAAAAATCCCTCAGCCTAATTACCACTCAGCTGTTCCTCGTTTGTCATTCACTCCTCAGTATTTATTCCGGATCATTTCTGTGCTCCCGTTTGGTTTGTGACACGCCGCTTCTCTTGTGTTGCTGAGTTTATTTTTGTGTCTTTTGTTCTCCTGTCATCAGCGTCTTTAGTTACTCCTCTCACCTCCATGAGTCCTGAATTCAAGTTTTGCACATCAGAATCTTTCTGTAAAATATACAAATCCTCCATTTGACTGCAGGAAACAAATGAATATATGAGCATTAAACAAACACCTTTTATGTAATCATAAAATTAGCTTTAATTTTTCCAAGAGGACTCCTAAGATTTATGAACAAATGCAGGGCTATTCAACTAAATTGCTCCGGGGGCCACAGTTACTGCAGGTTTAACAGCTGAGGGGTCGAACATCCAGCAATTAAAGATCTTATGTAAATAAACCAAGTATCACAAAGATCTGTTACCTTTTGAAATGGTTTATTTTGCTGCATTAAATCATGAATACAACATACAAAAACCTAGTAAAAGTAGTGATAATTAAATAAAAACAAAAAAAACACGTTTTGCCTCATATTTGACACAATATTTTGACATCTCTGACTTGCCAAATTTTTAAACCAGTTTTGTTTTCACTTTCATATTTTTATCATCAACTGCTTGTAGTTTTAACTGTCTTGAGTGTTCATAGAAATGGTTTTTACCAGATTCAAGATTCGGACGTTTCTGTAGATACCAAACATGTCTCTGTTTAACTAAAAAAACTTAGAGCAATTAAAGTAGAAAACTGGGGTTTGGGCTTAAGAGATGAATGAACCAATTGGCGGGCCGAACTTTGGTCACCCGCGGGCCAGATGTGGCCCGCCGGCCACCAGTTGGATAGCCCTGAACTAACATCAAACAAAGCTTTATTAAAAGGTTTTTTTTATTTGAAAAAAGCACGTCAGTCTAGATTAATGAAACCACATCTGAAGACAGAGTCACATAAAAAAACAACTTTACAATCTAAGATCTAACAGCCTGAAGGTGGAATGAGATATTCTCTGTTTCTCCTCAGGAAATTGTTGGATATCTTGAAACTGACTTCAGTCTGACCTCTGGGAGCGGAGTATTATCTTTGCATGTTGTGCAACATTCACATTAAGATTACACCTTTCATAAAACCGTTCTGGTCACGACGTCCCAATCCTCGTAGCGCTTAGCTAAACGGCGTCCTGCAGAAAAGCTGCTGCTGCTGCTGAAGAGGCTGTAATCCATCCCAGAGCAGCATCAACAGCACATCAGCACATTTCCCCCTCAGATCTGCACTATTTCCTTTGATCCACACAAACATCACCTTATCCTTTCACCCCGTGAGCTTTGCACACAACCCTGAACAGAGACAGAAATCACATTTTTTTAACATATTTTTACCGCAGCTTTCCTTTAATATCACCAAGCGTGAGTCTTGTTCTCCACGGGGGGAGTCTTGATCTCAGAGGTGGGCTTGTTCTATAATGTAGAAAATGCAGCCAGAGGCCAGAGATGTCCACACTCGTCTCTTTAGTCCTCACAGCTCCACCCTGTCACCCCACTGCAGGCAGGTGTGTGTAGCCAGGGGTGTAACAATACATCAATATATAATAATTATATTAATAGGTCAAACAAAAGCATCGATCCATCACCCATCTAATATAAATTGTTTTAAAATCATTAGAAAATGTTTGACACTCTCCATTGTGCAGAAATGTTCTTGAAGTCAATGATTCTCTCACATCTGTCTTATAGAGCTACGATCTGGTCTCAGACTCAACAAACGACACTCAAACCACTGGAAACTCATTACAATTCTTTGTCATCAGCATGCAGATGATAGGAGACATAACTTTAGATGTAAATATAATTTAAAAAAAGAATTGGGCCAAAAACGTAGCCTTGGGGTACCCCACAAGACAGAGGTACAACATCAGAGAAAATAAGAAATGAACCAATTTAGCCAATTTGAACAAATAGTAACTCTGTTAATTTATTTGTTTTGGTTGCTTAAAATCTTGCCTTCTTTTTTGTCCCAGAAATATTCATAAATGTGTTTTTATTTACAAGTGTAAATACAGACAACAGGGATCAGTGACTCATCAGGACGTCTTCATCAATATTCAACAAGCTTCTCAATTTATCTAAAACTTAAAAATGGACACAGGAGAAAGGTTAAAGATAGTTTGTATCTAATTTGTTTTGCATTAAATGCATTTTTTAAACTCTGATAATAAAAATAATCATCTTTTCTCATATTGCTTTACATTAAATTATACTTTGAGATTTACTGTGTTTCCTTTAGGTAACATTTGCTGACAAACGTTGCCGACGGCCCAAAAGGAGCCAGCAGGGAGATTATTCTCACATAATAAAAGCCTTTTGTAAGCAGCCTCGCTGATCTGCCCGATGCTGCAGCTGTAATTATATTTCTGATCTGAGAAGTGCAGAGCTGCTGGGAAAACAACTAATCAGAGAGCTGCTAGGTGGCATTTGGCTTTACGCGCTGATTGTGTCAGAGAAACAGCGTGAGACCAGAGCAAGCTATTAATGCTAATTACTTTTACAGCCCTCAAAGCCAGACGGCAGGTAATTAATGTGCACATGTAGCAGAGATGTTACGAGGATTAAAAAAAAACATTAAATTTGACCTTTTTAATTCTGATGAGCTGCTTTACAGATTTGAAATTATATGTATCTGTTATGTGATATTTTTACGTTAGCGTAATGGTGATTGTTACTGTACAGTCATGATTGGATGCTTGAATAAAAGATGTTAAATATAGAATTAAATCAAAAATAAAAGGGAACCTTTGAACAGTGTTGTATAAAATACCACAAAGTGATACTTGAGTAAAAGTACATCTTACCAAAAAATGACTTTGGTAAAAGTTAAAGTCTCCTTTAGGAATATTACTTGAGTAAAAGTCTTAAAGTATC
>JARVGW010000336.1:14450193-14467908 GCA_031762495.1 Anablepsoides rubrolineatus
GGTGACTTTTTATAAGCTGAATTAACTCTTTGGGTATAGCCTGGGTTATCTTGTTAAATTCTCTGAAAGGAACAGGAAAACTATGAACAGACATAAAGTGCTCATAAGATAGCATGTTGCCAGTTTCATCAAAAAGACTAAGGATGTAGATAAGGTTTCTTTCAAACCAATTACACAAAAATATGGATTTGTTTCCAATCTGTATGTCACAGTTATTCCAGAGAAGGGCTTTGTGGGGTGACAAAAGCAAGTTTCCAAGCTAGAAGGGCTTGCTGATGAAATTTAGACAACTTAATGGGTAAGTTGTTGGGTAGAAAATTACATTTCAAAAGAAAAGATAAACCTCCAACTGTATTAAAAATAAGGTTTGGGATGAAAAACCAGATTGAATCAGAGTTTATAAGACATTTTTTTAACCAGTTAATTTTAAAGGTGTTAATAGTTTCAAAATAGTCTAGCATTTCAAGACCTCCTTCAGCTTTGTTATTTGAGAGTACGCCTTTCTTAAGTTTGTGAGATTTGTTTTTTCAAATGAAATTCAAAAATATTTTATTCACTTCTGTAGCTGTTGAATCGTTAACAAAAAGAGATAGGGATGGGTATACCAAACGGGAATGAATGTAGTTTTTATGGTTCTTCCTTGTTTTAGAGGTATGACATCATCTCCGGGGTGTGACCAGGTTTTCTATAAATATAGTGAGAACAGCTGATCAGTAGATCCAACAGGCTCGGAGTGAAATGAAGCCTTTAGATCTGAAAACTTTATTTGTTTTCTTTGTATTATTTGGGCTATTTTTCTTTACAGATCGGCTGAAAGGAAAAGAAAACAACAGTATGATAAGATAAAATTTGAATTTAGAACAACTTATTACTAAATAATTAATTTAAAGATGCAAAATAGTTGTTATACAAAATGTGAATCTTTACTTTTTAGGCCTCGAGCTAAAACCTTAAATAAAAAACTAGATTTTCTAACACAGGAGGTCCCACACGTCCTGTCTGTCAGGTGTGTGAAAGGACTAACAGCAGCAGCAGGAGCGCTAACCTTCACCTCCTTCACAGCAGACCAGGACCGACCTGTGAGTCTGCAGAGGTTCAGGTGTGGACGGAGCTCTTTCAGCCTCCGGAGGCGTTTTCTCTTCACACCTGCCTGACTTGTTGTAGGTCGATCCGAGGACAAGAAAGAGGAGAAAAAGTCAACTTTTTCTTAACCTGAATTCAGGAAATTCACTCAGAATTCAGGGTAGAAACGATGCAAACACAAGGTTTCATTATGGAACAAATATTTTTTATTGATCGAGGAGCAGCGAGGAGATCACATCATGTTTTAATTTCTTCTTCTTCTCCTCAGACAGGATGAAGCTGCAGAGCGTGACTAACCCGTGCCTCCATGCTCCACTCTCTGCAGAGCATCCTTCAACATGAATTATGAATGTTTGTCACTTTTCCTCCTGCCTGTTGGAAAGGTTAAGATTCTGTACAAGAAGGTTTCAAGCTGCACCAGTGACCACTCAGGGGCTCTCCTCCTGCACAATAGAAAACATTGCAAACAAACTTTAATCAAGTTTAACTCAAGTAGAAAACCTGCTGAGCCTTGATGCATGGCAAAACCGGAGCATAAAAATGTAACTTTTTGAATTTGTGCATCACTATGTCAAAACTTTAACTTAAAATGACATAATGTTGTTTATGGTCGGGTTGGAAAGGCACCAGGTCCAGGAGGGAAACCCTAAATGACCTGAAATGTTGATTGAAAAGTTAAATTAAGAGATAAACAATATTAATTAAAGCATGAATCACAGCTTGGAGAAACTAAAAGCCTGACTGTGGTTTTCAGAGGGTTTTGGGAATAAAACAAAGCTTTAATGAAACATTTAACAGCGTCTGCAGGAGTTTGCAAACACGGCGTGGCTCGCTGTTTGTTCTCGTACGAATGATCCAGCTTGAAAGTTCACGCTCAGATGAGCCCCAACAAAGGGGAAGCGGCGGTGCTCGCTTCGCTGTCATCCTTCAGAAGGAAATGAGTGGAAGAGTCACAGTTTGTGTGAATAAATGAAAATGAGACTCATTTCTTCGCTGCGTTTGTCTTTTAAAGGTTTTATGATTCAGTCAAACAGCAACTTCTGGTCTGTCACCTCATTAGTACTGGTGCAACTGATTAGAATATTATAACAAAATAATAAAAATCATCCTAAATTTATAGTGAAAATATTGGATTGTTTCGCTCATCAGTTCTTATAGTTCTGATTCTTTCCACTGAATGAGTCTTTCTGCATCACTGAAGCTAAATGTTGCTTAAAGGAAACATCACTGACTGCTTTTTATTACTGCTGAGTGTAAAACATAAATATTACTTCTTTATTATGCATAACTTCAGTGGAAAATGTTTGGATTCTGAGGGGAAAAAGGAAAAGAGAAAATCATTTACTGTAAACTTGAATGGAAACACTTTATTTAGAGTCTTAAAAGCACAGATTGCTTCGAAAATTGCTCTTTGAAAGAACTGAAACTGAACGTAAAAGCAACAAAAGTCCAAGAATAAACAACAACAGCAACAACAACAACAACAACAACAACAACAATAATACCTTTAGCATTTATTCCGGCTTACTGGAGAGTTTATCAGTGTTAAGTTGCTGTCATGATTTAAATATCTGATTCTGTGTGTGACGCTCTTATTTATTATTATTTTTTTAATACTTTATTCATTTTATTAAAATATAAACAAAACATATTTCATACAACAAAACAATATAATTAAAATAAAATGAAAGGCAGCAGAAGAAGAAAAAAAATTCTTATATCTGCTCCTTTTTTTAAAATATATATGTATATACTGTATATATTTCAAACAGTAATAAATCAAAATACAACAAAACTAATGAAAAAAAACTTTTCAACTCCTCAAAAAGTAACTAATTTAAATTAAACAATTTCATATTTCTTTAACAATTTTGCCTTGATCGTTTTCTTAAAGGAATAAACTGATCCAATGTTTTTACAGTCATTTTCCATATTATTCCACAATCTTATACCATTCACTGAAGTGCATTTGTCCTTCAAATTTGTTCTGACTTTATTTAGGTTTGACAAACATTTGTAATCCCTTCAAATTATAGCAGCTTTCCCTCTTAACAAAATTTGATTGGTTGTTTATAAATAAATAAATTAGTCACTCAGTCAATATTTGAAGACAGCTCAGAAAGTTTCTTCTACAGCTTCTAGTTTTTGCATGAGTAACTCTTGGACTTAGGCTTATTTTCAAGTCTGCATTTCTGTCTACATTGTAAGAAACAGGTAATTGGTCACTATGAATGAGCCACCAGCAGCAGCGTTTTACTCACTTATGTTAGATAAATAAAAAATGTCCAAAACTTCCATCAGGCGTTTATCTTATATTTGGAAAATAAAGCTTCTCTGGTGATTTTGCAGAAAGAGAGAAATTTATTTATTTAAGTGGAACGCTGAAACAAAATAACTTGAACTTATCAGGTTAATGGTGTGAGTTAATGACGAGATAAAGATTATTCTCATCTGTAAACACTTTATAAATAATTAAGTGTTTATTATGCATTAGTTAAGAATGAGAAAGAGACAAAACTGTCCAGTTTCTTGCCAAATAGTGAGACAAATCTGTTCATGTTCATATTCGGGTGCTTAAATAAACATTTCAGACTATATATATATATATATATATATATATATATACATATATATATACATACAGTTATCAAAGGGAGCCTTATTGTAAAGTGTAAAACAGCATTAATGACTAATAAACATGTATAAATGCCATAAGGGAGCATTATAGTGTACTGTTAGTAATCAGTAATCACCCACAGGTTTTCATTATTAAAGGTGTTTGCTGTCATTTAGCCTGGATTGATGTAACTCTGCCTGTCAGGTAAAAGTATTTCTGTAGTTCTTCTCTGCTGACCGTATTATTAGTTTGACAGCAGCTGCAGATTCTTCTTTTCCATTTTCCCATCTGTGATAAATGAATAAATGTCAGAGAGAATGATGCAGGTAAATGTCAAACCACAACTCTGTTTGTTTTATAAAACCAGTTCATGGTTTGTTTCACAGAAAACCAAGTGAAGACACGACCGACACGGATTAATATAATCCCAGATTATTTATTGCAGAAAAAGCAGGAGGTCTGTTGATTATTTAACAAAAGCTAATCGTAGCTTTTAGCTAGTATTTAGCTTTTTTAGCCTTAACAACTTCTTTAATGAAATCATTCAAAGCTGAGATCTTTTTTTTCCACAGTTCAGAGCTGCAACAAATGAAACTAGAATCCCAAATATATTTCAGACAAAACAAGCACACTGATACAAAAAACCCAATAAAAATCCTGACATTTGTGAATAATTGAAACAAATTTGCAGACAAATGTTTAAAAGCCTCTACAGGCGCCTTCCTGGCACAGCTGCTGAAGAACTCTGAGGGTCCTCCAGGGATCCACGAACAGATGAACAAAAGGGGCATAAAGAGGATTTATCATCATTAAAGAGGCATAAAACCTGACTTGCAGGTGTTCTGGTGCAGGAGGTTTACACCTAGTGGAGAAGAAATACTGTAGAAAATCAAAGGTTTGTGGAAGTTTTTGCTCATTTTTCTGTCTTTAACTCATCAAATCTGCAGTAATAACTGAAACTGGCCTCTTGTCTCTTTAAGAACCTCCTACCGTTTCTGACACTCCCACTTCAGCACATCTTCATAACAAAACTCAGTGCTCTGTGGTGCTGCAGACTGAGCTCCAGGTATGTACGAATAGGCGGAGCTTTGTATGAATAAGTGTTTAGGCAGCTCTACAGGAGATTCAAGGGTTTTTCAAACATGCATGAATGAGTCAAAGCAACTCTAGGTGTGTTTTTGATGAGGGAATGACATTATAACAGGATATAAAGCTTTAAAAAGTTGATTATATATAATACCACCACTTAATTTGATGTTTTAATTTGGTTGTGTTACTGTGATGTGGGAACTAACTGCTGCCTATCCGGGCCAGCTCTCTCTAGAAAAAGAGGCTTTTAATCTCATTGGGACTTCTTGCTTAAATAAAGCTCAAATAAATAAATAAATAGTTGCAAAAACCAAAATAGCATTTGTCTCCTGATATATGAAAGAAATAAAGAGCGTGAAAGCTCAGTGTTCACACAATGAAGTTTTCTCAGCCCTCCTCTCACAGGATCCACGGTGTTTAAAATCCTACATTTACACTCGGACAGGGGGACAGGGGGGGGGATAAAGATAGACTCTGGACATTTTCAGCGAGACATTTACAATCTATCAGCTTTAATAAATAATAGAGCTAATCTTAGCCGCCTAGCTGAAGGTTTCACTCAGTCCTGATCTGCGTGGTGTCCGGAGGGAACGTGCAGTTTGCCATTCTATGGGTGAAATGTGTCATAAAGAATGTATGACACACACACGCACACACACACACACACACGTTGGTGAGAATGCTCTCTAAAATGGCCTTCCTCCTTTAAAGAGTGAAGAAGAAATGCCCCCATTTATTGGATCCTCCAGCCAGCAGTCCTGCAGCAGTGTGGAGGAAACAGATTACAGAGCCCTAATCTTCCATTAACTTCCAGCCTCAGGTGCTGTTTAATTGCCGTACTTATGTTGACAGGATGAGGAACAGCCAGCCCTACAGTGGAAATTCTGCCAGGCAGACGTGCTAATGTGTGGGAGAGGGCTGGAGTGTAACCCGCTGTCATGTCGGACCAGCGGAGAGCTCCTAAACGCAGAGAGAATGAAGTTGGCAGGAGCAGAGATGCTCAGTCATGTCTTCAAGTATTCTGTAATTTGCTCTCATCTTCATGCAGGATGCCTGAAAGGAAAAGTGGAGAATTAGGAGCGCTTAAATGAACTACAACACGTCTTATTGGCTTTCTTCTTGGAGAAATAAGAGCTGAATTTTACTCAAACATCTAGAATTCAATCGTTTGTTTAAATTGAATATAAAATCATTAAATAAACATCTGCATGTCTGCAACCTTAACACGTTGGATCTGCAGAACCTTGACCCAAAGTCAGACAATTCTGCAGAAATTCGTATTTCTTGAGCTGAAAGATGTGGTTTGGGTGATCGATAACGCGCCGTGATGCTGCTGCACACGTGGAAAAATCAATCCACGCTCCTCCAGCTGCTGCATGACTTATTAATGCAACAAGCCTCATTATTTACAGAACACGTCGTGCAGCTGAACAGAAGCTGAGAGCCGTCAGTTCCTGCATCATAAACACCCTTCAGGAAGCAGCAAATCATGATGGGGGGGCAGGAGATGCCTTCAGGGACACGCACACACCAAAATAAACCGGTTTCAGTGACAGGAAGTCTCCATTATCACACATTACTGACAGGAAACATTCATTAAAGATCAAAAACAACAGGCTTCACTTATGGATTCATCTCGAGCAGAAATCCAGATTATATCCAGATATTTAAATGCTGGTTTTATCCCTTCAGGCCTGTTGGGGTGGCAGCTTCTCTCTGCAGAGAGTGGGAATAACATAAATAAAACTGCTCCTCTTAAAATGAGTCAATGTGGGAAAAGCTGCAACGTTTAAAACCAATAATGTTGCAAATATTTCAGAGTAAAAGAGGTGCTGTTTTTTTTAACATTTATTTTCCTCTTCAGTAAAACAGGATCTTTTCCTCTGAAGGTCTCCAGATGTCAGGGGACGTAAAGGAGCCCATCGTTAGAGCTCAGCTGTGCTCTCCTGTGCTCCGTCCCTCTCAGAGTGTAATTATGTGTCACTCTGTCTCCTCTGAGTCACTTTCACTCCTGACGGGTCAGATGCCTCCGATCAGCCGGGGGGGGCGATGGGGGGCTACAGGTGTTGGAGAAAATGCTCGGCAGAAAATGAAACGACCAAAGTTTATACACGTCAGGAAGCTGCAGGGACACTTTTTCCTTTTAATCTTGAGTTTTCTTTTTAAAATCACCTTCCTGGTGGGAGTCAGAACCATCTGGACTCAATTAGTGGGAATTCAAGAGGCAAGATAAAAAATACATGAAGCATCAGAGACCTGAGAGCAATTCAGAGTTTTACTCTCTGGTTCTGTTCTGTTGGATCTTCAGTTTTCACAACAGAAATTAAGCTGCACTGTTGATTGTGTGAGGACGTTTCTGATTCCTGTTTGTTGCCTGAACCAATCAGAGCCGAGTAAAATATTTAGACTAAATGACTATAACATGGAATATAACACGGTTTTCTTGTGATGTCGACATATTATGTCACAAAATAACAATGAACCTTTTCTCGAGATAACAAGTTATGGTTTTCTAGTGTATCATTCAGTAATCATGGAGATGACCTGATCCCCTCAGCTGGTCACTGATAAAGTTTATTATATCAGCAGGATCACTGTGTAAACACCTGCAGATCTGCAGCTGGGCCAGCCGTCTCCTTAAATGACGAGGGCTGATATAAAAGTTCTCTGTTCAAAACAAAGAAGTCACAATTTCAGCCTGTGTAATGGTACAAAAACGACACAAAATTATGGACAATTAATAAGCTGCCTTCAGGCAACTCTTGCTAAAGAGATCTGTGATCTCAATGGGACAAAAGTGTGCATTAGTAAGAAATGTCTCAGTTAAATAGAGAGCGTTTTAAAAGATTTTTATGTAAAACTCATCAGTCACTAACAGGTAGAGTTTAATAAACCTAACAGAAGATCCATCTCTATTTTGATCTTATTAAGAGTTCTGTGACATCCACACTAGAACTACTGTTCTCCAGGGCCTTCCTGATCTCTGCATGAGGATGTCTCTGGATTTCCAGAACCTTCATGGTGAGTGTTAGTGTTTTATAAAGTACTACAAAGTGATACTTGAGTAAAATTACAAGTATTTTACCAAAAAAAGACTTTGGTAAAAGTTAAAGTCTCCTTTAGGAATATTACTTGAGTAAAAGTCTTAAAGTATCTAATATTTTTTGTACTTAAGTATTAAAAGTCAAAGTATAGATTTAAAATGAGCAGTTAGATTTTCTCACTAAAACAACACCATCACCTACTGATGGTGGTCAGAGGGTCTGTTAATGGGTGAATGCCTGAAGTGTAAAACACTTTGGGGTCTAAGAGGACTTGATAAGACACACATAAGTTCGAACCATTTGACTTGTTTGATCCAGTGATTCACTGCTGCTTTAAAAAGTCAACCAGTTAGGACATTTTGGCTTCTAATGCTACTAAATTGCTGACTAGTGTGACTAGTTGGGCCAAACTGCCACTTATTGGCAACAAATTGTTACTGATAAGAGTGTTTGTTGAGCAAAATGCTGAGCTAGTCTGAGCAGATGTGCTGAAGCGTGGCGGCGAATCAGTGGGTGAAAATGACTCCTGATATGAAGGGTATTGAATGAAAACATCCAAACATGTAAACATAAATAATAAAAGAGCCACGTGAGCTTAAAAAACCCCGCTGTGTTCGCTCAGATGTGCTGAATTACTTTCCTTCTCCTCATCACCGAAGCCCGGTTTCCATGGAAGCAGACGAGAAGAGCCACAGTGACCATGAATAGCATACTAGTGCGCTGCGCTCGGGTCAGAACCGGCTCACAGGAGCTGCCGTGACGCACAGATGAATCACAAGCAGCCAAATATTTGTTGGATTTGATTGTTTCGCAGTCGTCACCCATGAGGTTCCACCCATTTTTTTTCTTCTTTTTCTTCCACTAAATGCAGGTTTGATCTGCGTCATGAAATAAGAAAATGAAACTCAGTTCATGTTTGAAATGTGGGAAACTGCAGCAGCAGAACAACAGGTTTCTAAAAGAAGAACTTATTGATCAGTGAGCTTTTAAAGAAAAAAAAACAGACATCGATCGATGACATCAGAGTCAAACTCCACTACTTTTTTTGCATTTTCAGGTCAAAATGAGCCACAAAACAGCTTCAGTCCCTGAGTTTCTTCTGTTTATTAACTATTAATAACAATATTTTACTTTTACTGCTAAATATTAAAACATGAGAGAAGATGCACATAAAATAACAAAACTAAAAAAAAAGCTTATTGTTATTGTTAAACAATTGCTGTCGAACTTTATTTCTAACAAACTTTTATAATTTCTTTTACAAACAATATTCAGGAATCATCATTCTTATTGTTTCCAGCAGAGGTCTATAAAGTATTTGAAAAAAATGCAGAAATGACTATATTGTATTAAAATAAATAATTATTGTTAAATTTAGGATTCACTTCTAATTGTTTCAGTTTATATAATTATATCAATGATCCCCAAACCTTTTTTCCAAAATGAAAATCTATCTGAGGGCTGCGGCCAAATATAATAATATAATTCATGAAATACAAATACTTCTTAAGTACAGTACTTTTATTTTAATGGTTAAGCTAGCAGCTAGTGCAGTGTCCCACATTTTTGACTAACTTACATAGTCACTGAGCCAATAAATGTAATGACTTTAGGTGGAAATACTTTGTTTCTACATAGGATGACAGATTTTATATTTATATATATATATAACATCTCATTTTTACTCAATACTTTTACTTTTAATACTTAAGTACATTTTATGTCAGAAATTTACTTTTGATACTTAAGAACACAATAAATCAGATACTTTAAGACTTTTACTCAAGTAATATTCCTAAGGGAGACTTTAACTTTTACCAAAGTAATTTTTTGGTAAGATACTTGTACTTTTACTCAAGTATCATTTTGTGGTACTTTATACAACACTGTTGTTGGGTAAATACAACACTTCATTTTTTAGAGTGCATAAACATCTTTCATGATGAGTTCCAACATATAGGTTTTACATTTTAAAGTAAAGAAGTATCATTTTTAGCTTTAAAATGTAATGAAATAAAAGTAAAAGTAGCTGCTTAAAAAAATGACAAATCCTCAAAAAATTACTTAAGTACAGTAACAAAGTAAATAGTTACTATAAACCTCTGGTTTCCAGACACAGTTATTGTCACTTTTAGATTCTAAATTAACATCTAAGATATAAAAAGTCTGTTTTTTCATCTGGCTTTTTCTGCAGATGTTTTCACCAAACTTCAGCAAAGTAAAAATTTTCTTCTAGGTTTTGAGAAATAAAGAATAAAAGCTAATTTCACAAATGATCAATTGATGCAATCAGCTCAGCAGGTCTCAGTGGGTTCATCTTAAGCCCAGAATTACAGCAGGACGAAAGTGAAAGTTCTGGAAACCTTATTGTTAATGTTTCTGTTGAACAGAAGACAAATGATCGGCGTCTCTGTGTGGAAACTGCTGACATCATTTCCTGCAACAATGACAGCAGATTGTCAGGTTTCTCCACAGGGAACAGCTGAATTCAGGCAGGTGCTTCTTTTTTCTATAAAATGACTGGAAATTGGCCGGTTGCTCCTGCAGTGTCTGTATGATGGGTTTCTGTCTCGCTCTGTTCCTTCATGTCACAGTAAGACAAGAAATGCTTTGTCTGTTTGGAATAAAACGTCTTGTTTTTTTTTCCTTTGGATTTGTTTGTTCAACTCTGTGTTTAAGCTTCCAACAAGCTCTTAAGTCTGATAATCTAACTCAAAACTGTCTGAAAGCTCAGCAGAATCAGAGTTTTCCTTAAAATGCTTCTTTTTATGAAGCGAAACAACAAACATTTGAAATGTGTCAAATTAGTCTTGATTTGTGGCTGAATTATAACATGTTATGATGTGAATTTAAGCATCTCTGATTTGTAATAATTGGCTGAAAAAACTTGAAGAAAGAGATTAATTAAAACAGATAAATTAGATTTTCTGTGACAATGTTGTGTGAAGCTGAGTGTTGAAGGTTTGCTTTAATATAATGAAGAAGATGAAATTGAGCTGAATTTAAAAGCTGGAAAAAAGGCGAAATAAAAGTATTAAAAGGCTGAAAGCTAAATGTTAGTAAAATACATGTTATAAAATTGCTTCATGACAACAAATGATGGAGATTATTTGGTAAACAAAAGTTTTTATTGTAAAAGTGAGTGATGAGTTTGGAAACTGTCTGAAAGTGAGACTCAGAGACGGAGAATAATTATATTTTCCATGAATATTTGATGAGAAATAATTCTTCTCCTCTAATCTTATTCATGATGAGGACAGCGTGTGCAGAATCTTCTGTTCCAATCTCTTCCATGAGTCGTTATCAAAAAGTATAAATAAATAAAACAACCAGATTTCTGCCAAAGCACTTTTATTTCTTTTAAAAAGTATCGTTTCCCAGGATACTTAGAGAGTACACATCAGAGTACCTGATTTTATAACTTACTTTTCTGTAAAGATTTTCAGAGTTGTACTTTCTCAGTCCTACAACTTAAACTCTGACCCGGTCCTGGTTCTGAAAGCTGCGATCTATTCCCCAAACCAGATGCTCTCCAGCTTCTTTCAGCCTCTCTGGATTAAGTTTGTGAAAACAGAAGCACCCCGGTGGAATCTAACACCATCTGTCACAGAACAGCTGCTGGACTCATAGACACTTACAGAAAATAAATAAATAAATAAATAAATAAATAAATAAATAAATAAATAAATGGACAGCTTGGGGCAAAAGTACAGGAAAATGACTCCACTGCTCAGGTCTGTGAAACTTCCAGAACTTCTTTTAATAAATGTTAAAATATGCGCGGCTCTCTCATCATCAGAACAATAAAAATGATTCTAATTAGTGTATTCACTCATCAGAGTTCACACATGCATATTAACGAGTTAATTTCTGTCGACTAATGAGTTTTCTTTTAAATAATCCAGTTTTTTTTCCCTGTAACTGTTTGAGTTGAAGTCACAAAGACTGAGCGCCCCCTAGTGGCTGACTGCAGTACTTTTATTACACCATAGGAATAAAAATTGACTTCTACCTTAATAATATTAACAAAACATTGTTGCTTAATGTTTTATAGCTGTTGATTTTTGTTGATTCATACACTGTAGCTCCTAATTTTCTTTATTTATAGATTTTTTTAATCTTCTGGTAAATGTTTGACTGCTTTTATAAAATCTATTAGCTCATATTTTATTTATGTTTTAGGTGTTTAAATGCTTTTAGCTTGTAGTTGTCATTTTTCTGTGTTTAACTTGTTGTTTTTATCTTCTAGAAGACATTTAAACATAATTAAATAAAATTAAATAATACAAAGTAAAGGTCAAATAAAATAAAAAATAAAAAAGTAGCTGTTTTTAGCTTTAACTCAGTCAGTTTCAGCTCTTTTAGTATTTTTCAGTGGTGGGCAGCAGTAATCTAAGAATTTATTCCACTATATTGTGACCTAGTGGATCAGTGACACACATGAACAAAAGGTATGACAGTTTTCACCCTCAGCTGTTAACAATAATGAAATAAATTTAGCAAGCGCTAATCTACTAATAAATTCTAAAATTAGCAAAAACCAGGAAATTAGTTCCCCTATTAGTGCTTTAGTGCTTTAGAGAACTGTGCCCACCACTAGTATTTTTTAAAATCTTTGATCATTATTTTGTTCTGTCAGATGTTATAGTTTTAGGAGATTCAGACAAATTATGAGACTTTATTTCAGTTATCTGACAGCTGATTTTCTTCTGCACTGGCTTGATTTTAGCTTCACTCCTCTTCCTCTGATGAAGCTGATGTGGTCTTCATGGTATAACCAAGCATCACAAGGTGATGTGATGATTTATTTGTGATGGTCCTGTGTCCTTAAGAAAGTGATTTAAAAATTAAGCCATATCATAATTATTGTAATGTTTGTTTCCTCAGTTCTTATAAGACCCATGTGTTTCTATTTCTCATTAAATGTAATCACTTATCTCCTGAGACTCAGTTTTATTATAAAAAACCAACTCAAATCATTCCAACAGTTTGGGTTTTGGGGAAGTGTTGTGAGAGAAATGTGGATTTAGAAGGCCATCATGTGGTCAGAAATGAAACAAACAAAAAAAAAACTTGAATCAAAAATTGTCTGCCACTAGATGGCAGCAACACATTGTTTCCACATGTAAAATAAGCATTTTATGTTTTTCAAACAGAATCATGTAGAAATAAAATGATGTAATATTTAAATTCTGTCTCAGAAAGTAATAAATTACCATTCAGAACAGAAACAAAACTAATGTCATGCTTAGTTGAGTCGTTCTGCATTTGATCAAATTCATTTTCCACAACAAAATACACAATATTTACTCTATAAAAACAATTTTAGCTCCTGTAGATCATTCAGTGCACACACAGCCTTCAGAATAAGAATAATTTTGATCATAATATAATAATTATTATAATAATGTTGATTTGTAACTGGATTTTTCAGGTTTTCTTGCTGGGAGTTCCCACAGTTAGTTTTCTGGATGAAGAGAGGAGGATGAGGAGGCAGATGGAGCAGAAGGAGGAGTGGGACGATGGTGTTATGTGGGCAACACTTCGAGGTGAAGAAAATAAAAAAAACATTCTGTGCCACCAAGTCCAAAGTTTAAACACCGTGGAGTATTTCTCACACAGATAAATGCAAATAATTTCAAAATTTTTTTTTTTGTTTTTACAGAATGTCATGATTTGATTCTTAATATTTCGTACTTCGAGGATCAATGCTCTGTGTATCTGACTGAGTTTCAGTCAAAAAGGATGATTTTAGTTCAATAATCTGCAGGAAATGCAGCAGAAAAGATGAGTTTTAAAAAAGAAAGAAAGGCTGATGATGACATCGATTTTTATGGATGTTGTTTTTGATCTTGAAATCACTATTTAGTTCAAATCATTATTTTTCTTCCTAAAAATAGTCAGATGTAGTCATTTTCAATGTTTCTAAAACCTGCATGTTTATAAACAAAAAAATCCCTATTTTTTATTTTGTTGTTGTAATGTTGAAATCAAATTCTATAGAGTCTGATGAAGAATATTTGACATGTTGTTAAAAATAAACAGTTTCTTCCCCTGTTCTCCATGATTTAATGACCCTGTTGGATTTGGTTCTAGTTTTTGAAATGCTTGAGTTAGAGATGCACCGATATCGATATCCAATATAATTATTGCTGTTATGGACAATAATTGATATTACACAAACACACAAAATATATTATAGATACACACAAACACATTTGGGTCTTTTTTTTGATAATTAATAAGTAAATAAACATTCAGACCTCTGAAATGGCTCTATGCTTCAGGTATGGCTGTGCAGCATCAATATCACTGTCATGATCAAACAGATCAAAGGAGAAAGAAAACTCCTCGGTTTTAATTTATTAAAACAATATTATTTGAACTCAGACCCTTTCTCATCTCTCTATTATAGTGATTAGAAGCATCAGATTCTTCTCTACAGTCTCTAGATTGTAGCAACCCTCAGTTTACATTCAGACATTCCCCTTTGACCTCACTTCTTGTTTCTGAACATCTCAGCAACTGTTCTGGGACATGATTTTTTTTTTATAATATGTTATCAGTGTTATCTTTCCAAAAATACATTCGTATTTATTATAAAAGATTTGATGTCACAGGCACTTTAAACCCAAACTGGGTGAAAAGTGAATCCTGGATGTGACGCACAGCGCAGCGGAGGGGATCTGGATCAGAACCCGCCGGGAGCAGGTCAGGGGGTCATTAGTCTGGAACAGACTGAAGCTGAGATTATTTCTCCCTCTCTCACAGTAAAATAAAGCCACGCGACGTTTTTGGATCCTTACTCTCCCACCAGAAAGTCACGTGCGCGCCTTTAACGAGATTTCCGGGATTCCTGACAGGTAAAAGAAGCCCCCCCCCCCCCCCCCCTCCTCCCGTCACGCGGACTGGGAAAGTGCGCATCTCGTCGCGTTGCGCCGTTCCTCCTCCCCCCTGCCTCCCTCCTTACCCCCCACCCCCTCCACACACTCACACAAACTCCCTTCTTGCTCTGTTTTCCTAAAGGTGACCGGAGAGACTCTCGCGTCGTCTCTAAGTTTGAGGCGGACGGTTCTGATTGATGGAGCCGCCCGGTGCTGCGCGCGCGGCTTCCTGCTCCAGCCTGAGCTTCTGCTGCAGGTGACTCTTCCTCTCTTCTCTGAATCCTCTGCGCTCTTCTTCCTCCGCAAACTCGTCTCGCCGCTGACGCTCGGATGTTGGTGAGAAGAAAAGGACGCGCATGCGTTGCCTTCTTCTTCTTCTTCTTCTTTTTTTTATCTTTTTTTTTTCTTGTTGGAATAACAGCTCTGCAGCTTAAGTTGCACCCGTGAGGAGCTCGCGTGGCAGGGAGAGGAGCGGAGAGTTGGGCAGCAGCGATGTGGATTATCATGCTGGACCGGAGGTGCTGCTGGTTCTGCAGCTGGTCCCTGCTGGTCTCTGTGGTCTGCGGCGCGCAAAGGTGAGATCTGAGCGTTTCTTTTTATTCCAGGCCAGGCCTGAGCGGCTCTACACTGACCTGCAAACCTCCTTTTTCTTTGTCTTTTTTTAATGATTATTTTAGCGCAAACGAACCCAGCAACATGTCATATGTGAAAGCCACCGTGGACAAGTTGCTGAAGGGTTACGACATTCGGCTGCGGCCTGATTTTGGAGGTAAAGCTGCTGCCATGTGTGGCGCCCAGCGGGGCTGCTCGCTGCCTCCTAACAGTCTGCTCTGTCCGCAGGAGCCCCCGTGGACGTGGGCATGAGAATAGACATCGCCAGCATCGACATGGTGTCTGAAGTCAACATGGTAAGTTGGAGTGGTTTTTTTTTCCACCTCTCTGACGTGGCAGAACTGAGCGCGTGTTCGTTCCGACATGAACATGTGGAGAGTTTGGTGCAGCGCCTCCTCCTCCTCCTCCTCCTCCTCCTGCTGCTGCTCTCCTTTCAGCACCACGGACAGATCCGCAATGTGTCAAACCCAATCCGGGCGCGTCAGGTTCTGTCCCGCGGTGTCACAACTGGCGGTATGGCAAGCCAAAAGGGCCATAATTAGCATATTTTATACCCTGTCTGACTTAAAAGTGATGTTTCAATAAGTCAGGTCGCCTTGAACCTCAGGAGGGTTTAACACCATTTACCTCCTTCTGAGCAGATTTTCATTGTTACTGTCTTTTAAGTCACACAGCAGCACAATTTCTCTTGTTGAATAATAATAAACCAAACATTTGGCATGGAGCTGGGGGTCTTGTAACTCTGAGGCTGCAGGTTTGAGCTCCTAGGGCATCCAGATTTAAACTTTTGCCAAATCATAATATGCAAGTTCTTCCTGACGAAGTGAGCAGCTAAAACTCTCTTCATTAAGTAGTTAGAATGCATCAAATTGAATTAAAAAATCATATTTTATGTTTATAAAGTGATTCAGGGAACAAAGACTGTAAACAAAACTAAATTATATGAATGACATATTACACAACTTATCTTGACCAGAAACTGTGGGTGGATGGAGGGTGGTCTTTGCCTCGAGTGGAGGAATTTTTAGGATCTGGGTGCTTTGTTCATGAGGGATGGAGCGGGAGATGGATCGACGGATTGGGGCCTTGTCTTCAGTAATGAGGGTGTTGCTTCAGTTGGTCATGGTGAAGAAAGAGCTGAGTCGAAAGGCAACGCTCTGGGACTGGAAACCTCCAAGCTTTGTTAAAAGTAATTAAAAGCAGTGGTAAAATCATGCAGAGCCACACGGCTGAACAATTGTCGTCTGTTAGAGAGTTGGAAAAAGCTGCGTTTAGTAACCAGAAAGAACTAAAATATGGAAAGTTCGACATTCTGGTGAGATGTTAGTCGTGTTTTATTGTGTCCAAAATGAATACATGGAAAATTTTTGCCTGACTTTTCCACCAGATGGGTTGTAAAAGTGGTGAATTGTGGCACTTTTCAGTTGCCATATGGCAGAGACAGAGAGTTTGGGAGGCAGGAGGGAGGTGGGTGCTTATGATTCCACACACGATCTGCGGCCTCAGCGCGCACCGGGACAGAGAAGGTGATAAGAGGAGGAGGGAATCACACATCGTGGCGCCTGTTGTTTTGTTTTTGTTTTTTAACTCAATGCAGTAATTATTACATAACGGCCGTCAGACTGTCTGCAGGATCTGATCTGACCACCTCACGCAGAGTGTGGTGATGTGTGCAGAGGAGCAGAGTCCGACAGAGACATTTTACCCACGCAGCCTGCGGAAACTCACACTGACAGCTGCGCGTGTGACTGAATGAAGACGTGAAGCTGCAGAGACACAGCTCACACACACACACGCACACACACACACACATATATGCAGGGTGAAATAAGGGTTTCTATGAGTGAATTTTAAAACTTATTTCCTGCTGAGTCCCTGCTGTAAATTACAGCTATTATCATTAATGTGACCTGCTGGTTTCAATCGCTGCTGGAGAGAGGCACAAAACCAAAAGGTAACAACAAAATGTACAACATGAGGAAAACAAAGATTAATTAAATCCATAAATCCGCAGATCTTTGATAACTGTTAAAAAATGAATAAAAGTATTTATTTTGAGCATCTATTACAAGGATTTTGCTAGTTTTATTTCCGTCCAGTGCTATAATCTTTTATTTATTCTCTATTTAGAGCGTTACCCTTATAAAGAGCGTTATCGCAGATCCTTCCTCCCTGCAGCTGTCAGACTTTATAACTAGCACCACACCCAAAAATACAATAAGTATTTACACATCTGCTGCTGCACAATCATTTGTACTGTTACTGTTCACTGTCATTACTCAACTGCACAATAATTTGCACTATTACTCTATGGGGCGCCAAGTGTAAAATGAAATGTTTAAAAAAGTTACTAACAGATTTCTCATTATTTAGCTCATCGCCAAGT
>JARVGW010000336.1:14516524-14527045 GCA_031762495.1 Anablepsoides rubrolineatus
GATTTTTAGATGTTTCCCTGATTTGACACACCTGGTTTGAATGAATGAGTGATTAACAATCTTCTGAAGACCTGCTGGACAGCAGGGAAACAAGTAAAACATGCTGGATAAGGGTACTTGAGGACCAGGGTTGGGAACCACTGCTGTAGTCCATCCACCTCAAGGTTTGACGTGTTGTGTGTTCAGAGATGCTCTTCTGCAGACCTCGATTGTAACGAGTGGTTATTTGAGTTACTGTTCTATCAGCTCCAACCAGTCTGGCCATCCTCCTCTGACCTCTGGCATCAACAAGGCGTTTGCTTCCACATAACTGCCGCTCACTGGATACTTTCTGTTATTCGGACCATTCTCTGTAAACCCTATAGAGATGGTTGTGGGTGAAAATCCCAGTAGATCAGCAGTTTATGAAATACTTAGACCAGGCGGACTGGCACCAACAACCATGCCACGTTCAGTCACTTAAATCAACTTTCTTCCTCATTCTGATGCTCAGTTTGATCTGCAGCAGATCTTCTTGGCCATGTCTACATGCCTAAATGCACTGAGTTGCTGCCATGTGATTGGCTGATTCCACATTTGTGTTAATGAGCAATTGGACAGGTGAACCTAATAAAGTGGCCTGTGAGTGTATATTCAAAGAAGTGCACTACAAAGACAAGATATTTAATGGTGCCTTCACTGATGTGCACTAATACACCCACATACCATCAGAGATGCTGGCGTTTGAACTTTGCTCTGATGATAATCCGGACAGTTTTCTCAAACTAACGTGTTGCTCTGATGTTTGCAGGGTGGCCAACCTTTATTTCCTCTTCCTGGCGCTGCTCAACTGGGTGCCGGTCGTGGAGGCGTTCGAGAAGGAGGTCACCATGATCCCTCTGCTCGTGGTTCTAACGGTTATCGCCGTCAAAGATGCACTCGAAGACTACAGGCGCTACTTGTTCGACAAGAAGGTCAACAACAACGTGGTGCGAGTCTTCTGCGGGTGAGTGAACCTCAGCCGTTGATTCAGATCAGATTCACTGTTTTAGTTTTCTGACAAGCAGAGCTGGATTAAACCGTGGTTCTTTAGTGGAAGTCTGCAGCTGTTTTTAGAATGTTGCAAAACAATCAGTGTAACTCTGAGTTGCTCCTGTGCTATAGGTGGACTCTCAAATATTGCAACATTTTGAAGGTTTGAAACAAGCTTGTATGAAAAAGGACTGAAGAAACAAATTAAAACTGGTTGTAGTTTGTTTATGATTGATGATTGATTTGATTCATTTTATTTAAGTGTCATGCACCTTCTGGTGCCCAGACCTCATTGGCTTATAAGCAGAGGTGTCAACAGTGTTCACATTTATTACTTAAGTAGAAGTATAGATACTAGGGTTTAAAAATACTTTTTTGGAAGTAGTAAAGGTATAAAAGGACTGGTTTTAAAGTATAAAAGTAAAAGTAATTAACACATAAAAAGTCATTAAGGATAAAAGCTTATTTTTCTTCTAAAGTCAATAATGAGTATAAGGTTAATTAAAATGTTTATGTTGAAAAAAGTGGAATTAACTGACTAGACTACTTGTTTCAGCCACAATCATCTTCATATAGGCTCCATGCATCTGCTACAGTAAGTCCTGCTGGAATGTGATGGGATTTGTGTCATACAGGTGTGATGGAGTGAGTTTATTTCAATAGGATGTCAGAATGGTTTATATTTACACTTCTCATCCAACCACAATCAAATTCACTCTATCCATGGGCTCCATGTATCTGGATTAATTTCTATTGATTGTTTTTTTTCTGAACATTGAAAAGATGGAATCAAAACAAGTCAAAGTTGAATAGAAATGAAATACTTTCTGCATTTTTAAAAAGTAAGGAGTAGAAAGTACAGATAATTGAAATAAAATGTAAGGAGTAGAAGTAAAAAGTAGACTAAAAAATTATTACTCCACTAAAGTATAAATAACCAACATTTCTACTATAAAGTATTTGTACTTGTTTACTTGACACCTCTGCTTATAAGACACTCCACACATAAAAACACATAACAGAATGGCTACATTCATATCAAAAGCCCCACAAAAATATTATCACAATCAGAAACTCATCCAGGATACAGAACATGCTGTCTTCTTTCCCAAACTTTACAAACGAAAGCAACAAATGCAAAAAATTCCTCATTATAAATCCAACGTTAAATTTTTTCTTAGATAACTAAAATACATTTTGCATTATGTCTATTTATACATTCAAATAGAGAGAATCTTAAATCAGAATACAAAGGACAGTAGAGAATAAAATGATAGTCATCTTCCACTACATTGAAGTCACAATGAACACAAATTCTCTCCTCTTCAGGGAGACATTTATACCTACAGGGTCAGGCTACCAGTTCTAATCTGTTTATGTTGTTCTTGAAAGCAGAAAAAAAAACATTTATAGTTGAAACAGACGCCACACAGGAACTTGAAGTTCCCAGCAGTGTTGAAAAAGCGGATGTGATTTGGAAATGTGGCGGCTGAAACTCAAAAATGTTTTTTTTTCTGAAAGCAGCACGAGCGACACTGAGCTCTAAAATAAGTGCTTGCAGGTCGAGTCCTGACCCACGTCTCCACTGTGGGTTATTCTGCTGCTTTAGTTTGAATTACCAAGATGCAAGAGTAATTAAAATTTTTAAACCTGAGGTTTTTTTTCTTTTTTGTTTCAGCAGAACAGACATTCTTTGTTTTTAAACACAATAAAACAAAACAAATCTTGATTTGATCTCCAAACTCTAAATGTTTTTGTTTCCTAGTTGGTTTAGGACTATGGTGCCAACATCCTGGTCTTCGTGGTCCACTTTCCTGCATGTTTTAGATGTTTTTCTGCGTTGACACACCTGATTTGATTGAATAGTAATTATAGGCTTCTGCAGAACTTGAAGATCTGGGCCTGTATTTATCAAACTTCTTACAGTTGAATTTTGGTCACAGGTGCTGAAAATCTCTTAGATTTACTCCTCCACTCAGACTTAAGTGTAAAAGCAAGTTATCAACATTCTTAAGTCTAAGAATCACTCTTACTCTCCTGAGAAGTTAAGACTGCTCCAGAGGACTCCTAAGTGACGATAAATTTACGATACATTATGCAGCTCTAAAACTCAACATTACCTCAGGCTCTGAGACGTAAACAAAAAAAACATTAAGCTGCAGTTTTTAATAATAATAATCCACAAGGTTTTCTTTATTCATGATGTAAATGAGGAAATTTTACATGGCCTAATTATGACAATCAGTACAACCTGATATGTGTGAACATTATTGTGTCCAATGTGAACTTATCTTAGGATTTTCACAGTTTTATCTTGACATTTCTCAGAATCTTCATGAACATGAAATCTGATGCAGTGATTGGTCCATGCCAGGTTTGTTTTTTTAACGTCATCCAGGATCAGATTTTCGGTACAGCAAAGAGTCATAAATCAGCTCTAAGACTGACACTTAAGATTTCCTGTTACACTTCACTGAAAGTGAGACTGAGATGCTTGAGAACTGACTTTTAGGCTCAGATTTTAGCTAAGAATCTTTTTAACACTTAAGTCCAGACTTAACAGCACTCTTAAGTGTAATTCTAAGAAGTTTGATAAATATGGGCCCAGATGAAGAGCAGGAAAACCAGTAAAACATGCAGGGAAATATTACCCTGCTACGACTAATGACTCAAACCAGCTGCATCGGTTTCTTTGCACAGGTGATAATAATAATATAAAAAAACATAAAATGTTGACCATTTTAACTTGATTTATTCGCATCAAGTAAATAAAATTTGTTTTTTTTAATGATCCTGCTCATAAACAGACAATGGAGCACAGATTTCTCAGGGTAAAAACCTTTAGATTTTAACAGAACCATTCCAGATATGGACGACTTGTTGTGTTTTTCATTGCGTAATATTGGGCACATGTGTTCAAATTGTCCCTGAGAACTGATCTTAATCCCAGGTTGGCTTTTAGGAACTTACTTCCTGGGTTATTTTCACTTTTGTTCAGGTTTCCTGCTGCAGAGTCTGGTTAGCCTGAAGCAAAAATTGTGGTTTGGTTCCTGAGGTTCTCTTGAATCTCATGTTGGTTTGTTTTAACTTGAGTGAGAAGACTTTTTATTATACCTGCAAGGGAATAACAGTAAACTGTGTCATGTCTTAAAGTCAGGATGCGTAATACTTCAGGGTAAATATTGTTTTCATGTTCTATTGGAAACGCAAGAAAACAGGACTTCATTTATAATTGTGCATGCATTTCATTAACAACTGAATAAGTGCATAAAAAGAAGCTTAAATGCTAATGCTACAAATAAATGACAGCTCAGAAAGCCCACTTTGGCTCACATGTTGTGGTTTTTAAACTCTCTTCACCGTCTAACAGCTCCAATAAGCAGATGTAAGGTGATAAAGTTCTAATTATGGTGTAAATAAGTTCTGCAGCTTTTAAAACTTTGTTGCATTTGGTCTAAATCATAGCTGATTTATTGTTCAGATTTGATCGTTTCTTCTGGAAATCTGTGACAGTTTGTGGGTTTTGCTTGGTCTGACACTCCCTCCAGCTGTATATGCTGCTTATGTAATGGTTGAGTTTTTTTTTTTTTTTGTGGCGGCTGTAAAAGTTGAACCTTGACTTTGCTCTGTACAGGAGTGGCGCCGGTGCTCGTCACACAGGCTGTCATTACTCCAAGCTTTCCTCTTATTTCCGTTCTCTGCTTCAGCGCGATGTGGCAAAGAGACCTCATCAGAACAATCAGGCTAACAAAGGACCAGAATGAAACCAGAGGAGTGGTACAGGTTGGATAAGAGCTCGATTGAATCCACTTTGGACTCATGTTTAGCTTGGAGCGACTGTTTCCCAACTCTGTAAAGGAGAGCTTGAAGAAGAGGACGGTTGGACCTTCCTTCACAGAGGATGAGGAGCTGAAACAACTTCTGACTTTGTACAAAAGCAACAAGATTCGGACCACAAAGTATTCCTTCCTATCCTTCCTGCCTAAGAACCTTTTCGAGCAGCTCCATCGCTTTGCCAACATCTACTTCATCTTCCTCGCCGCTTTAAACTTTGTTCCTGCAGTGGAGGCCTTCCAGCCGGAGATTTCTGTCATTCCTATTCTGCTGGTGTTGTCGGTTACAGCCATTAAAGATATGTTTGAAGACTACCGGCGGTCGAAATCGGATTATATTATCAACAATTTTATCTGCCAGGTATACTGCAGGTAGGAGGAAGTGTTCTGAGAAAAGGATCTTTTCTACACATGAGCAGAACAGATGGATTTAAACCAACACGCAACATTTTCTCAAAACAAATGCAGCTTTTAGCTTCAGTTATAAAACATCAGAACATATACAAATCACTAGAGGGTAAATCTAAAAAAAAGAACATTTTTGTGCCAATAGATTAGATGTATTTATATGATCTTCAGTGTTTTGCAAGAAATATGAATTATAGCATTTACAAGAGGCTAATTTACAATCCAAACGTTTCAGTTTTTGCTACATTTACATTTTTTAGAAAATGTATCTAGTTGAGTCTTTAAGTCATTCCTATAATTTAGACTTTTTTGTGTTTTTGTAGGCAGAATATTCAGGTAAGTTGGGCAGTGAACCTTTTAGAAAGGATTATAAGTAGCTTTTGGTTTTCTGATACACAAATCTGCTTCTCTAAACGTTTTAAACTCCCGTTAAAAGTAGAGAACTCGATGCTGGTTGCTGTTTTGACAGAAGTCTTAGTTTCACTTCTCCTATAAAATCAAAGTAAATGTTTGTTCTGTGTTTGGAGAATTTATTCAAACTTACAAAAGAACAAAAAGTGTCTATGTGAAGTGTCGTAAAACACAATCCATTCATTCGTCATCTTCCGCTTGTTCGGGAAACGGGTGCTGAAGGCAGTTTGAGCATCTCTTTCCACAGCCGCCTCCTCCAGCTCCTCTGGGAGGACTCCAAGAAGTTCCCAGACCACTCGAGAGACATAGTTTCTCCAGTGTGTCCTGAGTCTTCCGTGGGGTATTCTCACTATTAACTCACTTCGACCACCTGTATCTGTGATCTTGTTCTTTTAGTCACTACCCAGAGTTTATAAGCATAGGCATAGGTGAGGAATAAAGATCAACCGGAGAGCTTTGCTTTGCAGCTCAGCTTCCTCTATAAAACATTGCTTATAAAACAAAACGTAGCACTTCCACCGTATCTGCCTCTAATCTGATTCACAAAAAGTGCCATAGATATTCTAATTATAATAAAGGGGAATAATCCGAGTAAACAGAAACTTTGGACTCCATCAGTCTTATCTTAGTGTTTGATGATGATAATGTACTTTATTTGCAGACTCATGGACCATAACACCATACCATAATAAAAGAATAAAAGCACATTACAAAACAAGGCTATCCTTTCAGGAGAAAATCTTCTTGTGTTTCCAAGGTTCAGATGTGTAACGTACGACACTTAATACAGCATTAATCATTAAAACTCATTGAGTCGACAAACGTATGCACGCCTTCAACGTAATGACCCCGGCATGGATATAACTTGTGAAACAGAAGTACTTTCAGTAAATTACAGTAGAGTTTTAATTATGGGACAGTTCATTTTGAGTTTGACAATCATGGACATCCGTCTTTTTTTATTCTTAATTTAATTTTCTTACATTGTAATCCTCTTGAGTAATGTTTGATTGTAAATAAAGTTCTTGTAGATGAACTTTTGAACTCTTGTTTCCCCACTGTACGGTAAGTCATCAGACTGTTTTTATTACCAGGAGAGGTTTTCAGTCAGTCGGTGTAAAAATTAACCAGAGCTCGGCTTCAAGTTTCTTATTATAAACAAACTTCTCTCTTCCAAGAATGAAGTCTTTCTCTGTTGAAAAGTACCTGTATTGTATAAAGTACCACAAAGGGATATTTGAGTAAAAGTACAAGTATCTTACCAAAAAATTACTTTGGTAAGAGTTAAAGTCTTTTAAAAAATGTAAGGAGTAGGAAGTACAGATAACTGTGTGAAAATATAAGAAGTTGAAGTAAAAAATAGGCTGATAAATAATTACTCAAGTACAGATACCCAAAAAAATCTATTTAAGTACAGTAAGTATTTGTATTTAGTTACTTTACAACTCTGACTTTAATTGGAGTTAATCTGTCATATAAAACACTACGTTAATACTGACAGGTTAGAATGTGTAATATAGTAGATCATGTAGCTCAGCACTATTGGTTTGACATTTTCAGTGGTTGTTTTTCTGGCTTAACCTTTTTCATGACTGTATCATAGCTTACAGGTGTAAATTACCTGAAAACTGAACCCTCAATCTAACAAGTTTATTAAGTAACCTTTACTGCACCAAACACTTTGAACATCTTCATCTTTGTACTTATGACTTTAATAAATATTCCACTGTCTTTATTTGTTTTTTGTCCACCAGCAAGCAGAATGCCTACATGGACCGGTGCTGGAAGGATGTTCGGGTCGGAGACTTTGTCCAGCTTTCCTGTAATGAAATCATCCCAGCTGACCTGCTGCTGCTGTACTCCTCTGACCCCCATGGGGTTTGTTACATTGAGACGGCAAACCTGGATGGAGAGACCAACCTGAAACAGAGACAGGTGGTTTCAGACCTCCCTCTCCAGGTAAACAATGCCTTTTTAACCTTCTACAGATGGCTTTTTTTTTTAATTTAGTTTTGGTCTAAATTCAACTATCTTTAGAGGAAGATAGTTGAGACCTAATATGGGGGTTCTAGAACAAGTTAGGACACATCTGTTGGCTTTACAAAACATGTTAATTTGATTTAATTCACAACATTAATCTCAATGAAATTTCCCCTTCCCCAGTTCTGCCTGTTCTTTAGCTCTCTTCAGAATGTGCTTCTTTGCATAAGCTGCAATGGAAACCCCCCTCCCAACGTTTTGTTTACATTAACTCCGCCCCCTGCCAGAAGTTTACTTTCAGTTTCATTTCAGTAGAAAGCACTATTTTTCCAAAGTAGTTCATGGTGAAATTATTTACACAAACTACAACTTTCTTTGTTAATATTGCTAGAACACTGCCATCAAAAATAAAAATAAAATGAAGCCACACGTCTCTGTTCTCCATGACTATTCTAAAACAGCAGAACCGTCCTGTGAGGAAGTGGGCGGGGTCTCTGCTTGGGTTGCCAGGAGAGGGGCTGGGCTCAGGTTGGGGTGGGCTGGAGTGAGATTTGTGACATCACAAGTCTCACTCCAGTAGCAGTGTTTGAAAATTGCTCATTTCAAGACACAGAAAAATACATTTACTTATAGTAAAAATACCTCTGAGTGCATTTTTTTGGTGTTTGGACTGTTTTTAAAAGCAGTACAGACCCAGATGTACGTAAAAAAAAAAAAGAAGTGAATTTTGCATATTTGGTCCCCTTTAAAGTTATATGTGGAGAAATAGACAATTTTAGTTTTTTGGTTAAAACATTTGCAACAATTACACTTTGTCATAATATAATGAATATTAATATCAATGGATCATTTAATGAAAATCTAAAATATAATCTTAAAAAGCTTTACTAAAGTGTTTTTCTTTAGCAGTAGCTACAAAAAACATGATTTTGAGCAGAAGAAACTTCTTTTTCTGTCATTTTCCCTGTGAGTTAGCAAAGCTTTTTTTCTTTCCAGCTGGTAAATCTTAATATCCAAACATAGTTTGAGGTTTACTCTTTAAAATTACATGAAAATTTACCTCATTAGAATAAACTAAAAATAGAATTCAGACCAAATATCAAAGGGTTATACTGATTAGGGAGACATATTACGTCATATCTGTGGAACTACTCATGATATCAGGATGATCAAGCAGGAATCTGAAAAGATCATTTTACCCAAATTGGACTTAATCCTCAGTTTGATGTGTTGGGTCAAATATAATAATCTGATTTTGTTGTTTTCCAGGGGGCAGACTTCACCCCTCAAAGCTTCCACAGTCGTATTGAGTGTGAGAACCCCAACAATGACCTCAGCAGGTTCCGAGGTTACATGTGAGTAGTTTTGTTTTATAACTCACAGTATTTATCACTCCACAAACACACACACACACACACACACTGTAAACCTCATCATTTTGTGTCTTTGTTCCACAGAGAGCACTCCAGTGGGGTTCGCGTCGGCCTCCATAGCAGCAACCTTCTGCTGCGGAGCTGCACCATCAGGAACACGGAGACTGTGGTCGGCATCGTGGTTTATGCTGGTGAGAGCACAGCATCACATTGGAAATCAGCTTTACTATGAAACAAAGCTAGATACTTCAAGAACCAGTCATAGTTCAAACACAAATTTTGTGTCTGTTTATTTTTTTAATTCATACCAGTTTCTTGGAGTGTGACTTAGTGTCTGGGTGTCATCATTGACAACCCTCTAATATTCCGAGCTCACATCAGTAACATAATTCAGACTGCATATTTCCACCTCTGTAATAAGTGCTCACGCACTAACCAGGCTGGTGTTCTGTCAGTATTCTGCTCACCTCACTCCTCCATTATTATAACACATTTTATTATGGTCTCCAACAAAATTCCCTTCATAGTCATCATTACCAGAACCACTTCTTTTAACCACATCAAAGGATTTTTCAGGCACTCCTGTTTTTCTCTTTCGTATTAGGTTCAACAGACAGAAACAGCATGTGGGAGGAAAAAACAATTAAAAATGAGACGGGTTTCTTCACCTTATCTGTTTAAAGTTCCTGAAAATTTATTGAATCTTTTATATAAAAAACAGTATCTGAATAATCCTCTAAGCATCTTTGAGATAATTAAATTTTGTGAATAATAATGGAATTATTCAGGAATTCATGGAGTTTTTATTGTCATTCCAAATGAGTACATGAGGAACAAAAGACGGATGCTGAGATCCAAGTTGTCAGCGATGAAAGAAATCCCCACAATAATTAATGCGATAAGCAATAAGAAGATAAAAAGAAAAACACAATAAAAGAAGGAAATGTAGTTTGTTGCACATGGAGTGTAATGTAACAGACAAACACATTTAGCCTCAGTAGAGTCGTCATTTCTAAAAGTAATTAATTGAGATTAATCGCAGTTAAAAATTTTAATCTATGTTCAGCACTAAATAGTGTTATACTTTTAAATATTTAACTTTAATAGTAGTATAAACATTTATACTTTTAAATATTTAACATTAATTGTAGTATATACATTTATACCTTTAAATTTATTAATTCAATAGTAGTATATATTTATATTTTTTAAATATGTAACTTTAATTGTTTTATATATTTATACTTTTAAATATTTTTACTTTAATTTTAGTATATATATATTTGTACTTTTAAATATTTTACTTTAATATTTGTGTGTATGTATATATATATTAGGGGTGCAACGATACAGAAAATTCACGGTTCGGTTCGGTTCGATACTTCAGTCTCACGGTTCGATATTTTTTCGATACAAAAAAGAGAAATGTCCATGCCCTTTTTTAACTTGTAATTTATTGAAATTAATAATAAACATTTGTTTAACCTCAAAAGTCTAGTTTTTAA
>JARVGW010000336.1:14700623-14713500 GCA_031762495.1 Anablepsoides rubrolineatus
GCTTAGCTTTGAGTTTGTCTGCAGATATTTAGGTTTACGTTCATCTGCAGATGTTTAGCGTTGCGTTTGTCTGCAGACAGTTAGCTTCGGCGTTCATGTACAAACTAAAGTGATGCAGAAAGTTTGAACTTTGATCTCAGATCAGCTCCTGCTTCAGCTGAAGGCCAACAGTTACAGGATGAGATTTTACTTCTGTCTTGTATTTACTGCTAACAAATTCATGACTTAATTTTTTAATTAAATATTTTAATAATACAAATGGGTTAGTCCATGTCTTTATCCAAATTTGAGGTAGATTCTGTTCTGGTTTTTAAAGGTCAGAACGAATGTTTTGTGCTTTTGAGGAAACTAACAATATAATAATAAAAAAAAAACATGTTTGCACCAATGTGGGCATTTTTTTTAAAGAATGATGCAAATAGAATTTTTAGAAAAGGCTTACTTGCTTGTTTTAATTGAACATTCATTTGAGTATCATTTGTATTTTTGAAACAATCCACTTATGATAAAAATCAAGAAATATCTGCAGTGCATTCATTAGATTTTTAACTTTCCCACTACTAACAACTTCAGTGTAATGCTGAATCAATGTTCAATTTAAATACATATGTTCATATATTTGTTGTATTTTGATACAAATATGAATAATAACCAATAAAGATACAACTATATAAAAAAATAACTGCCAAGCTAAGTTGTATTACATGGAAATTGTATTTTGTGGGTTTTTTTTGAAAATCAAAATTTTTGTACCTATCTGAGTTTATGTGTCAGGTTGAAACAAACTAAAAGATTTGATGCAGTTCTGTAACTGCTGAACTTCATTTTTGACCTCAAATATTTCTGATGAAGGCAGAATTGATGTTGACCTGACACGGCATCAACCTTTTCTTCATGGAGCAGAAGAGCATCACATTGTTTAAAGGACAAATCACACCAAACATGCAGCTTCACACTGGAATCACTCAGAGCAGAAAAGAAAAGGTAAAAAAAAAGGGGGCGTACCTTGTTCTGCCATCATATGTGCAAAACCTTGAGGAGGACAGAAAAGGGAAAGATGGGAAAGGGAACACTTAGTGTCAATACTCTGCAGTATTGTGATGAAACATGCTTTTCTCAGGAGAAGCATGACATCTGAACACAAACATTTTCCAAAGCTTCCCGTGTCTGAGCAGGAGGCTTTCTTTTTAAATCAAACCCACACGTTTCACCTGAGAACTCTCACTGACCTGCAGCTTTTACCTGCAGCAACTGCACATTTTAGATTCTTTGGAGGCAAAAGCAAGTTTTGAACAACAGTCAACTTTACTGCAGTCAGAAAACTGATTGAAAACATCAATTTAAGGATGCTGCTTCCTAATGTACACATTTTTATTTAGATTTTCATTTTTATAACTGTTTATCTGCGTTTGTGGCTGCATCTGGCTGCTCTTTAGTATATTGTTTTAACAATTTAATGATTGCAGTAATGTTTTACTTAGATTTTATATATGGTAAAAACATTTTACAGGCTTGAAAATAAGATATTTGCACATTTTTTAATTGTTGGATTTACAGAATCTAATAAAAACGTAGATTATTAATAAACATTTTGAAGTTGTGGGTTTGTAGGAGTTAAAATAAACCAAAAACACAGTTTGCTTAACTTTATTTTAGGCATAGAAAAGGGTTGTTGACTAGAATTAACTCTGATGAACACATTTTGGATCAAATAAAAACTATTGCCAGAGTTTGATTGGATGTATTTTGTTGTTTTCTAGAGAGTAAATTAAAGTTTAAAAGAAACACTTTATTTTACAGTATTACAGTACAGTAAGACCTTTTAGGGTCTGACTTTGACAACTGCAACAAAGAATACGATATATATCAAGTTTTTAAAGAGTATAAATTTAACTGAATAATGCTTAAGTTTGCCTCAATACAGTTTATTTAAATCGATTTAACTCCAGAACATTTTTCAGGACAAATGTTTTAAAAAGGCCTTAAGAGTTATCCTGTGGTTTTGTCTAATAACTGACTAAAGATAAACTTATTTTGATGCTAATTAATTAATCTATATTAGAAAATAAAGAGGACATTAATTTAATCAGGTGGATCAAACAGCAGCTGTTAATCTTCCAACAAAAACAGTCTAACAATTAAATGATCTGACAATCGGCTTAATAAATCAAAGTTTTTCTTAAAACTCACCTGGCATTGCCTTGCTGACCTCTGCAGTGAAGAGAGAGGAAAGAAGCAAACAAAGCAGCATTAGAAACACACGTGTCACTTGCATGTTGACTGTCATGCAACTAATCCAAGCCTTACATACAAATGATTGGCAGCTCGCTCACTCATTTGCATGTCCGTCAAAATGCAGAAAGTTTTTAACCACGAGGAGTTTAAGAACCAATATTTAGTGCAAAACCATTTTATGAACATTCATCTTCCTCTGATGAAGACGTTACTTCACTTCTCACAGCTGGTAGAACAGAAAAAAACATACATAAATTTAAAAAAAAAAGACAGAATTCATCATGTTGGATTAAAGGTTTCTTCTGGATTGTTTGGATCTGAACTGTTTCAAATATGGATTTAATCAGTTTTTTTTTTTTAAATCAAATTTTCCACACTGATTGGGAAAAAAGTACAAACAAAAAATGATGTTTTCTGAGACAAATTTGGATTTGGAGGTTTGCATCAAAGAGACACTAGATGGGAATCATCAATGATTTTATTGATAAAAACAAAACCCAAACACAAAATTGTAAAGTTATGAGATCTGTGAAAGAATCTGATTGCAGATATTAAGTGCAATTTAATAAAATTAAAAACTTGAAATATTTAAAATAAACACAGAAAACATCTTCAGATTACCACCTATTAATTTAGTAGTTTTTTTTTTTATCTTAAATGCTTAAAATTATAATTCTAAAGATGAAAAAAAAACACATAAATGAGTTATTGGGAATTTAACTGGGAAATAAATTTAACAATTTATGTGTTGTCATCAAATTCTTTAAAACAATATACAAACATTTACTATAAATAAAATATTTATTGGTTTATAGGATTTGTAAATTACTGCTTTCTGTTTTTATTTTGGGACTTTGGGACTGGGAAACAAATCATTTTCTGCTCCCAGAATGAGTTTTTAAGCTGCTTAGAAATGAAGTAGCTTGCAAATAAAAATGCTAATTGACTTGAGATGCATTAAATGTTCTGAGCACGAACTAATTGGAGATGTTACAGTGTTAATATGTGAACAAGCAGATGGAGGCTGATTTTTTATTCATTAGATATTAATTCAGTTTAAACGGACTTCTGTTCAACACAGAACAAGTTGGTCCAGAGCTAATTCCTGTCGTCGTGTTCACTTTCTTTGTCTCTTCTGTGCAGAGTTTAGTTTTATAATATTATGAAATTCCTCTTGGTCTCTGGTTCAGCTTGAGTTTAACTCCAGGTCCTCTGCTCAGTCTCTTCTGGGTGCAGTCCTCCTCCCTGCTGCTGTTTTGTCATTTTCTTCTTCATCTTGACCTACTTCCTTTGACAACTCCCTCCCCCTGTTGTGCCCCTTCCTGCCATCAGATTCTGGCGTTCGAGAGAATAAAATGAACTCCATTAATTAAAATAAACTGTTTTTTTCTAGCAGGAGGTGTTTAACTCAAACCTTAATGGATCTGTTTTCCTCAGCTCCAGTCAGAAATCCTTCAGTGTTAATTTCACTCGGATCTCATTGGACAAACTTATTTATTCATCGTTGGACACATAATCCAAGACGATGAGTTTGACTCTCCTTTAATTCAATACCCAAAAGGTGAGGTGAGGACAGCCAGGGATTAAAGCTCAAAGTGGATTACTTAACGGGATGATTCATGATGGGGCTGGATAAACTGAGAAAGCTCCCAGATTAATGAGCTACTTCAAAAAAAAAAAAAAACTGCTTTTCTTTCACCGCTGCTGATTTCTAAACAATTCAAGTTGTTCTTAAAAAGCACAAAGAGAATTTGTTTTTTGGGCAAAATATGGAGGGAATTTCATCCTGAAGGTCAGATGGGATCGTGTTTCTGCTCAAGTCGGCAGCAAAACCTTTCATGAGCACTTTCTGAAAGTTTATTTATACGATGCACATTTATAGTGAAATTCTGGAATAATTCCAGATGTTAGATGAGATTAGCTGCGTTTCCATTGCAAAAGGTTTTCGCCAGTAGAAACAGCCGGTTCTTGGTCACGTGACTCCCGCGATGCGAAAAAAGGGTTTCCATTACAGTTTTGCGAAATACACCAATTTTGATACGGCCGAAACCCCCCCTCATCTTAGCGCAAAAACATTTTGTCGAAAAACATACGTTTTTTTCCAAAATTGACCTGTTTCCATTGAGCAAATTTATTTTTGAAATTTTAATTTCCGCAATGGAAACACAGCTAATGTAACTCAAGGTTGGACCAAAAAGCTCCTGCTGTTTCTCCACATGGCGGGTGACGTGCCTTTCTTCAAAGAATGCTCTCAGCTTTAAATATCTTTGAAAGCAAAGTTACTGCAGGTTTCATCAGAATCATCAGTGTAACTGACGTGATGTCTGCTGAATGACCTCACCAGCAGCCATGTTTCATGTTGAGAGGAACACGGGAACAGGTGGAGGTCCACTGAAGCCATCTGGTCACGTTAGACCAACCGGGCTGAAAAGGTTAGAGACTGAAACCGTCAGAGGAGACCGGTGTGGAAAGGATTTTATAATCCAGTGTGAATCTGATCAAAAACCTGGTTAGTTTGAAAAGCCGGGCTGTTTTTAGCCTTTAGATTTTTAATGTTGAGATATTTGACCATCCTTACTTCTCTCACTCAAGTCCCTGATAATAAACAGACCTCCAGTTTGTCTGCAGCTCATCTGTTGTGTAACAACAGGGCTTCATTTGTCGTGGTCTGCTGCTCCTCATCCTGCAGAGCCGGGAAGCTCCGTGTGTCCAACGATGCCAGCTAGAAGCTGTGTCCCAAATCTCTGCTCCAGACTTTCATTAATCGAAATTTAACAATGGACCCAACCTTTCTGCAGGTAAATACTGTAAACTAAATATCTGTTAACACTCACACTAAGCTACAGTTACTGCTGACATCAAACAGATCATTTTATGATGAGCCGAGTCATCAGTTTTATGTTTTTTCAGATGATGAGGATCTGGTGTTTATCTGCAGCAAAGTAAAAAGTTTCCACATGTTCAACTTTAATCTGTTTAGGACATTTTGCACAGAACTGTTAGTTTTTACTCACATTAAAAGTAATTTCTGATTAAAAGCCCATTGATTACTAATGAGACGTTGATCATTACCACCTGATAGTGCAGAGAGTAATTTATGTAGCTGCATCTGCTGCAAACGTGTTTAAAGGTGCTTTCTTAAAAATAAATAAATCAGGCATTTAAGGGCTGCGTCACATCGATAGATAATCAGGCCAATTTTTGCCCTTCCGACAATCTTTAAGTGTCCAGATTGTCGTGATGCTCTAATAATCTGAGCAGATATTCTTGCCGTGGGCGGTGAGTTAAGAGTGATGGTCAGCTCAAAAAGACGTCAGGACCGCTCCAACCTCAAATCGGGAATATTCAAACAGGTTTGATTTTCTTGGCCTGATATCGGGTGTGGTGGTCAACCAAGAACAAACGAGCTGCAGCCTGTTGAATGTGACCTGTAGCCAATTAGAAAGCGAGGTGATGTTAAAATCAACTTTATTTTAGTTTTATATCATGTTATAATGTTATGCTCTCATCAAAAACATACAGAGTCTTGCTTTGACTCATTAATGCATGTTTGAGAAATCCTGTAGTGTTCTGAGGCAGCAGGCAGGGGAGCAAAAACCACTGGTTGGGACTAGACCACCTTTTGGGACCAGCTCCTCCTCTGGGCTGTGTCTCCAAGCTGAGCTTCCTCATCACAGAGCACACTTAATACTTCTCCTCATTGCAGCCCTTTTTAGATTAAAAATGTATGAATTAATCTTACCAGCTGAAATAACGTCTCTGTAATCACTCCGGTTCTTTAGAAAACATTTCTGGTCCAACAATAAGGTTCATCCTGAGATGCAATTTTCCAAAAACAGATATTATATAATCATGCTTCTTTTTTATTATCATTACAACAAAGTCTGCTAGGAGGCTCCAGGTTATAAACAGCAGAGCCCTGTAGAGAGAAATGGGGCGGGACAGAAGCTGAAGGAGGTTCTTAAAGAGACAGAGACCAATTTCAAGACGTTTAGAAACAGATATGATGAAAAGGTCAAGTTTATTTTCTATTTAAACATGTAAACAGCCTTTTAATAACTGAAGGTGACAGATATTTTATTACGGTATAACATTTAAATATATGCCTGAGAAACACATTACATCGCCTCTTTAATCTGAACTCATGTCTCTCTGGAGGTCACGCAAGATTTTTCCTCTGACGTCTGAATTCTCGCAAGATTTCAATAAGTCTCACGTGATTTCACATCTGAATCATAAATGAAATATCTTTTTATGTGTGGTGTGTTGTGTGGTTGTACAGTATGACTGTATGACTGTACAGTATGACTGTACAACACACACTGTAGCACCAAACCTGGTCTATCCGTGATTTTCTTTATCTTCATGTGTGGGGTCTCAGTCTTTGAAAATCGGTCGACAATTTTCAAATCTTGCCGTGTGATGCAGCTTTAACTCCCTGGGGTTCACAGGAGATCATTTACCAACGATTCTGTCATGTTTTAAATGTGCTCGACTACAGCTAAAGCTGCTTCCAAAGACAGAAACTTGTTTAGTTCTTTAGATTTGAAATCTCAGACACAAGTTATTAATAAACCTAATCTTTCTTTGTACTTTTCCCAGGACTTTTTAAGTGTCTGACGATGAATAACAAATAAATAGCCCTGAATGTTTGCTCTGATCTGAGATCAGTGGAAACAAAGTGACTCTTTCATGATCATCAGGGACAAACAAAAAGCTTCATCTCTGCCTGATAAGTTATTTACATTCTGTAGATTTTTATTATCTTGCTGACTTTAAGTTATTCCATATTATCCCCCTGATGTATTCCAACAGCAGGAAACCCACCGATCCAGCTCCGTCAGCCTCGTTAAAGCTCTTATTTATCCTTTAACAATAACTAATCTAAATTCTCTCTGGGCTGCTGAGGTTCCCTGCTTCCTGTCAGCTATCAGCGCCTCGCAGGAGGCAGCCAGGCAGACGGGGGGGGGGGGGCTCCAGAGCCAGACATAAATCTGGAGTGGGAACAGGTTCCAACATGGACGCACTAAATCAAGGTTGAGGGAGGGGAAAAAAAAAATCTGCCCATTATCGTACGAGGGTCACCGGTGAAATCTCTGCAAGGCCTCGTCATCGTCCACCACAGCTGGAGGAGGTTTTACAGAAACTAACAGAAACACGACTGTTTTAAGACTAACAGCTGAAACTTCTTAATAAATATATTTTATCCTAAAAGCTCCAAACACAGGTAGTGACCACATGTAATAAATTTGGAAAAATATATTTTTTTTAGTTATTTCATTTCTTTTTTTTATACTAATGTTTTATAGTTGTTTTGAATATTTTTGCTGCAACTGTTTTTCCTTCCCACATGAAACTAACATTTTAAATGAAAGAAGAAAAAAACTTTAGCAAGCAAATATCTGTTAATAACCAGATGATGCTTTAATATTTAAATTCAGACCTTTTCCTGTCAGTTTGATCACTCATTCTGCAAACCCTGTTCTTTACAGAACAAATTAAATTTAAAAAAACAAAAACATGTTTTCCAGAAAACAAACCTTTTGATTTTGGACCAATCTTACGACAGTATTTGGGCCACATGACAAGATTTTTTTTTTATTATTACAAGATTAAAGTAATATTACAAGAAAAAAGTTATAATCTTACATGATGTCCATTTTCCCTTCCTGATTTTTGACTCATTTTTCTCACACGTGCTGTAAACAGCCATGTGTAGCTCTGTGTTTATGAGTGACTTTTGCACCGCTGTTAGTTTAAAATGCTTCCATCCAAATTACATGACAATTAAATCCATCAGTGCAGCCATTAATTACAATATATATTTATTACTTAGCCATTTGCACAATTATTTCAAAGTCCTGCTACTGATAATTTGATGCTAATGTGCAAAAAAAAAATTATTTTAACTGAAACGTCACAAGTTGATCAACTTTCCTCATTTTTGCAGAAGACTGATTTTTTGTGCAAAGGTTCTCGTAATATTATGACTTTTTACTCTTATTAAGACTTTAAGCTAGTAATATTACCATTTTATTCTCATTACTAATAATCTTGTTGTGTGATCACTCAGTGTAATTATTTTATAGTTGCTTAATATTTATAAGACCAGGAAAGAAAACCAAAACTGACAGTTTGGTTAAAAAAAACATGAGAAAAACAATTAGCCATTTTTGTTCTTTACAAATTATAAAAGAAAAAAATGTTTTAATAATTTAATCCAGGAGTTTTCTTAAAATAAATGACAAATAAATCCTCCAAAGTTCATCAGAGCAGAGACAAACATTGTTTCATCTCCTGATGTAAGAAAACTGCTGCCTTTCTGCAGCTCCTTTCCTGCTGTTTCCATTTATTTGCATTGAAATGTAACAAATTAGAGGAACAGAGAAACACTTTCTCCCCTCAGAGGTCGTCATGTCAGCTAAACGCCACACATTCAATCAGCAGCCTGAGAGCTCAGACACAAGGAAAAGACCCCCCCCCCCCCCCCCCCCACACCCCTCAACAGATTCAAAAAGAACACTAATCTTTAAATTCCAGATTCACAGACCTTTTGTCTGCACTGCTGGGGATTTGGCATCATCCCAAATGGGATGTAAATTCCATATATGTGAGGTGAGGAGCTCCAAAATGAAAAACCAAAGAAGAAAAAACTCTAGAACACAAACATTAAAACAAATTACTTCTGATCTGAAGTGATTAAACTGAAACGTTCTCATCTAAGTGTTATTGATTAAAGGTTCAGATTATTGCGTCTCCTCAGCAGCTGGAGGTTGCTGATTTGGAAAAGCTAAAGAATGTGCATCGATTGGGAATAATTAAATACGTGGTACAAGTTTTTCTACTGCGTATAAAAGAAAAAAAATCTGATTCTGGTGCTCCAACAACGTAATCTCTGCTCATGATTCAGGATGAAGCGGTTGAAAAGTCGACCATCTTTGACCAGCAGGGAGGAAAAATGAGCAAAACGTTTTAATTGAAATCAGTTTTCATCTGCAAACAGCCGCAGAAAACCATCTCCCAGCACAAAGATAATATAAAAACACCTGCCATCATGTGATTGGGTGAAAAAAAAGGGGCTCAGGAGGCTTCATTCTCTCCAGGGGCGCCCTTATCACTGCCTGCAGGACCCATGCCATTAACCTAGGTCTCAACAGTTAACTGAGCTCTGATTAGCTTTCTGATTTTACAGCACAGACACATCAGATACAATCAGACAGGGTGCAGCAGCAGAGACCAAGGCTCAGAATACTTTTCTTACAACATGACCAACAAAACTCATAAGAAAACATTAAATCAGCTCTTTAAATGTGAAAAGAATCCTCACTGAAGTCAGTCAGTGTTTGTTCTTTGGATAAACACTGCTTATAAAAATAGTAATTTGGTGCCAAACGTTTGGATAATTTAAAGCAGAACATTTTTCACATTTGCAGATCTGTTGAAATGTGTCAGGATAAATTAGAGACGGTTTGAAAAATGCAGGTTTTACCTTCTTTGCAGAAGCGGCCCTTGTACTCTGTTTTGGAGCAGTCGCAGACCGGTTGGCCGTCCACCACCATGCACGTTCCTCCGTTTTCGCACGGGTTCATGGTGCACCAGCCCTCCGACTCCAGGGGCACCTTAAGGCTCCCGAGGAACAGGGGCTGCGAGTTGCCGTATTTGAGGTCTGTGATTGTTCCCCTGAAGGGTTGCATGTTTCGAACTGTAGGCAGTGTGAGCGCGCCGTTGCGGATGTCCTGAGGCACTCCTCCCAGGAAAAGGTCGCTGACTATTTTCATGAACTGACGCTGAGGCTTTACCTCGTCCGCTTTGGCCTGGCCGTCCAGGACCAGCACCGTGCGCAGGTTATACCTGCTCAGCGTCGCAGCGTGCCAGCTGCCGTCGTCCACCCGTCTGTTGGACACTACGGTGGTCTCAGCACAGTCGATGCTAAAGCGAAGCTGCAGCCGACCCTCCGCCACCGCCAGCTGCAGAAAGTCACAGTAGCCTCCGTCGTCGAAGTACAACAGCAGCGACTCGGAGGCCTCCGTCTTGAACTGAAAGCTGAAGTCCCCCCGGGTGCTGGCGTCCCAGCGGAGGTAGCGTGCCCACTGACCTGGTGTGCCTAAAAAATCCAGTCCCAGACACGAGCTGAGGAACAACTGCAGCCTGATAGAAAAACCTACAAGATCCATAGCTGCGAAGAACGAACCGTTCCAGGAAAACGTCTGAGGGGAATTCAATCAGACTCAAATCTTTTGGCTGAATTTCACAGTTTTATCCACAAAAAAAGATGTGTCTCGATATAATCAGATAAATATTTCATATAAAAATATGCTTTTAAAGGGAAAAGGTAATAGAAGGATAACAGTCGTCGTGGTTAACAGTCTTAGAGATAAATTGTCCAGATGTTGCAAGGCAGTGATCATGTGGAGGAATGCCTTTTTTTATTACTACAAAAACAGCTTCGGCTTTATTTTTGGGTTCTTTTACTTTTGAGAACAAATCAAGTCAGTTTTTTTGGTGTAAGGTCTGATATAATGGACTTCTCTGGTCATAGAGGCAAGTTGATTTTCCTCCTTCATTTTGTCCGATGTGAAGTGGAGGTGAGAGCAGATCCACTGGTTTCTCTCAGTTTCATCACTGTCAAGTTAAAACAAAGAGAGAAGATGGTCAGAAACAGCTTATTAGATACAACAAAGTTCTCTTGCATCCATAAAAAGTTAAAAGCTTCATGTATTTATTTAAAATGATAAGACCAAACTACAGCAAACAATCCAAAATGAAGTTCAAAACAGATCAATGAGAAAATGTTCTGGTTTTAATGTTGGAACATGGAAAATAATTCCTTGAAAGCAAACATTTCTCAACACACTCATACTTTTTAAATATTGTGATCTATCTATCTATCTATCTAATAGTCCAATTTTGTATTCAGGAAGAGCAGTGTGGTTTTGGTCCTGGAACACTCGGGGACTCCTGTGGGGGGTACTACGGGAGTATGGGGTACCAGGCCCATTGATATGGGCTGTTAGGTTCCTGTATGAACGTTGCCAGAGCATGGTCTGCGTTGCCGGTAGTAAGTCAGACTCGTTTCCGGTGAGAGTTGGACTCCGCCAAGGTTGCCCTTTGTCACCGATTCTGTTCATAACTTTTATGGACAGAATTTCCAGGAGCAGCCGAGGTGTTGAGGGGATCCTTTTTGGTGACCTTAGGATCACGTCTCTGCTTTTTGCAGATGATGTGGTCTGAGATTGTGGATACAAGCGACTGAAATTAGTTTCCTTTGCAGGGTGTCTGGGCTCTCCCTTAGAGATAGGGATAGAGATAGCTTGGTTTTCCGGAAGTGACTCAGAGTAGAGCCGCTGCTCCTCCACATGGAGAGGAGCCAGTTGAGGTGGCTCGGGCATCTGGTTAGGATGCCTCCTGGACGCCTCCCGGGTGAGGTGTTCCACATGTCCCACTGGGAGGAGGCCCAGAGGAAGATCCAGGACACGCTGGAGGGACTATGTTTCTCAGCTGGTCTGGGAACGCCTTGGGATTCCCCCAGAAAAGCTGGCCCAAGTGGCTGGAGAGAGGGAAGTCTGGGTCTTTCTGCTTAGGCTGCTGCCCCCACGACCCGACCCCGGATAAGCAGAAGAAAACGGATGGACAGACAGATATGATCTGTTAGCGTTTGAAGTGCTGGGATTGACTCAACTTACCAAACTTTATATCAATGTGTGTAGAATTTACTGAGTTATTTCCAGTTTTTTTGTTGTTTTATTTCACCTAAAACAAATAATTCCAGAAGTTAAACTTGTTGGAGTCACGACCCGTGATGATTCATTTCTGAAAATCAGACGATCTTTTCGTTCTTGGAACAAAATAAGAACAAAACACTGGAATGAGCTTTTAAAATCTCCACTCTCTGCAGTCGGAGATAAGAACAACCACAAGCTCCATATTTGTTCTTCAAACAGAGATATTGGTCATATTTTCAAAGGGAATGTGTCGCCCCTGAAATAGCTGCATCCTCCCTCCTCCACAAAGGTTGTTTCTGGAGTTATCGGTCATCTGCCGAGTAAATTAGTCTCATTATTCTCATGGCAGAGCATGACTATCAGTCAGCCAGGCAGACTGCCTTTATCTGATGACCAGTCTGGAGAGACGGCTGTCTGCTGGATCTGGATGAATAATAGGATCCCCAGAAAAACCCAACCAGGTAGCAGATGTCATACAGCAACTAAACTTGGCTTTAAGTCTCAACAATACTAAAAAGTATTTAAAGCTCATCTCACATTTAACACCAGAGTCCATTGATCTGTATTACTGGATTGGATATCACCTATAACCGCCATTACTATGCACCAAGTCATGTCAACAAAACGGTACAGTTTCAATGAGGGATTATGCATCAATCTGTCACAAAAATATCATTTCTTATCCGATTACTATAAATAATGGCTTAAATTAAAGCTGAGAAAATTGCCAATGTTGTGGTATGTAAAAATATGTTTTTGCCCAAGAGATAATTCTATAAGCAGTCTGGGAACTTTTCATTATAGGTTTTTGCTAATGCGTTTACTGTAGAAGCTCCTTTCCACTAGGGCTGCACGATATTAGAAAAATCTGCGATGTGCGATAACAGTGCTTAATATTGCGATGACGATATGACTTGCGA
>JARVGW010000336.1:14717602-14729283 GCA_031762495.1 Anablepsoides rubrolineatus
GGGTCAGATTATTTATATTATTTTTTTTTATTTTATTTTATATATATATATATATATATATATATATATATATATATATATATATTAGTTGTGTTGCTTTATCTTCTGATCACTTTTCCAACAATGTTCATTAAAAATGGTTTCATTCAATACAAAATAAATGAGCCATACACTTTGAGTTAAAATTTTACCCTAAATTATTGTTTTAAAAGTCAACTCAAAGAAAAAACTGATTTTAGACTTATTTGAAGACTGGTTTGTGTTTTAAATGAAAGTAAAACACTTATTTACATATTTGGGCCATTTTTTTTCTTCTTAATAAAGTCAAAATTTTGATCTCACTGATGTTCTTCAAGGATATTTTACCAAATAAAGATCCATTAAAAACCAGGTAATTTAAAATCATTTTTCTTAACTCTGAGTATATTTTTTATATGAATCTGAAAAACAACTTTTAAAACAGTTTGTTGTATTTTTATAATTATTTAGAGAGCATCTGTGGCTGAAACACATCTAATGTTTCCTGTCAGTATAAAGTAAGCAGGCCTTTAAATATCAGCTGAACACACACACAGAATGTAAACTCATGTTTACCAGAGCAGACAAGCTTCTGTGATGGTGTGTGTGTGTGTGTGTGTTGTTGCAGTGTAGGGAGCGTCAGGGGTTAAAAGGCTAAACGACACGGATCATTGTTCTCTCTGAAAGGCTCTTTTGATGAACCCCACAGGGACGAGTCCACATCCACTCAGTGACAAAAGGCTGCAGCTCTCTGGATCCTATTAACAGCCTGACGGTTGTGTATGAGAGCGCATGCACGTGTGTGTGTGTGTGTGTGTGTGTGTGTGTGTGTGTAGATGCAAACAAAAGCACTTGCAGGCCTCGTGTTTAAATAGATGCAGGTATTTTCCAGCAGGTGCTCCGATCAAACACTCCTGCAGTCAGACGCAGTGACAAAATGTCCTCCACTGCTCACAGATAAAATCTCAGGGGGGTGGGGTGGGGGGGTGTTGCAGTTTGTCAAATCACTCACACACACACACACACACACACACACACACGACCGCTGACTGCTTGAGAAGAAAAGACTGTGGCTGCAGTGGAAAACTCCATCATCATCTGAGATGACATGACAGGATGGAGGTGTGTGTGTGTGTGGGGGGGGGGGGCAGACAGGACTGAGGGGGAGGGATGTTCCACCTCATCCACTCCCACTCATGCTTCACGAGAAACAGCTCTACTCTTCCTCACACAGTACACACACGCACACACACCTCACTCGTGAGGCAGGGGCGGATCTACATGTTTTTTTTAATGGTGTGTTTGTGTGTGTGTGTGTGTGTGTGTGGTGGGGGGGTACGAGGTTTGAAATTTGGGGGGTGGGGGTAGATTTTATATTCATGCAATCAGGTAATTTATTTAAGAATGACACAAATCACATAAAACACTTCCAGAGTGTTTGTCAACAAAGATCTGATCAAAACTCAGCTGTTTTTCTTTGATTTTCCACACAGATTTTGAAAAAGACGTTTTTCCACAAAACGTTTGGCTGGAGATTCAAACAGGAACCAGGTGTGTAGATAGATGAACAGGCAGGTGTTAAACACATTTTCACCACGAGCCTAAATTAAAACTCAGGTTCTGTTTGAGGGCCAACAAAGAGCCTGAAACCATCTCAGCCTGGTGGGAAATTTACCCATGGGTGGGTGGAACCATTGTGACGTGTGTGTGTGTGTGTGTGTGTGTGTGTGTGTGTGTGTGTGAGAACTGGAGACAGACTGAACTTCTGCTGATGTTGACTTTCAATGTTGAACAAAATGTACAAATATTTCTAACAGAACCTGGGCAGCACCGAACCCACTACACACACACACACACACACACACACACACACACACAGCATCAAAACGTTACTTTGTACTGAAACGCTCTGTGCAGGAGGGGAGGGGGGGCAGGGGTCTGTCTGTGTGTGCCCACCACACCCAAAACATCTCGTCACAAATTCTAAGAATTCTTTTAGTGAATTTGGACAGAAATATTCTTGAGCTGTTAAATGATTTCCTGATGTTAATGCAATAAATAGTAAAAAGCACCGAAAAATATATAATAATAATAATAACAATAATAATAATAATAATAATAATAATAAATCTTTGCTTAAAAACCGACTAATAACTAATATCAAAAATAAAAGCTTCCTGCTGCTTTGGAACAAGTAATATTACAGTTTATAATCAGTTGTTTATTTCTGAATTATGTTATTATGTAACTAAAACATTTAATTGCATTCATTTCTTTTTTTGCTTGTTTAATAAAACTGCTCAGATTTTAAAAACTGAAGATAAAAATCTATTTTAATCTGCAGAAGAATTTATATGAATTTTAAAGGCCTGAAGACACTGCAGGATTGAAAATAAAATGGACTCATTTCTGTCTAAATATGCTTCAGACAAACACGTGAGATTCTGTAAACAATAGCTTAATCTGAAATATTTTAAAACGTGCATCAAAGTAGTGTGTGTGTGTGTGTGTGTGTGTGTGTGCGCGCGCGCGCGCGGGGACAGTAGTTGTGATGCAGCGTGGGCACCGTGTTGTTGAACAGGACACGCCTTCTTCAGGCTCTGAGATTCTGCTGCAGCAGCCTTCATGGCATTACATCATCACAAACCACCACACACACACACACACACACACACACATTTAACCTGTGTGTTCCCACAAAATCTGCACACACACTCCTCCACGTGTGTGCACAATAATTATACACAATGATGACCGGACAAAAATGCACAAGAACACGATCGAACAAGCGCGTGCACGCACACTCCTCCCAGCAGCAGTTTATATAACATCACTGATTTTTCAATCTTTCTCTCCTCTTAATCATTTTAATTATTGCGGGTTTTATTGTTTTTATTTATATTTTTGCAAATAAAGAAAAAAAAAGTAGTTTGTATAAGAATTAAATCCTTACTGATTGTACTTTACTTTAAAAAAAATAAAAGAGATGATGAATTAAATAAAATAGAAAAGAGCATTATTTATCTAAAAGCTGCGCGCCAGCAGCCTCTCCCTGCCCTCAGGGATTATTTTTTTACCTTCAGAGCTCCTGTTGGATTTTTTTGCGCCTGATTTATCAGCGCAGTTAATCAGCTGCCAACAAGGACAGAACCAAATAAAATACAGGACGAACAAATTATCCAAAACACCCCGGAGCCCCCCCCCCCCCCACCTGAAATCAGGCAGAAGAAAAAAAGCAAACCAAGATGGAAGCAGGATCTGCAGCAGAGTCAGGAGATGGTTTTTAATTTCACCAGCGGATTAAATTAAAATCTGAATTCAATTTAATAAGATTCATTTTTGCAAAACAATAAAACGAATAAAATATTTATAATTAAATGTTATTTTACTGAACCTGATGGAGAGGATGTCCAGCAGGTGATGGAACACCTTTAGGGCCTCGCGCAGGGGGGAAAAAAAGAAAAAACGCATCCTGAAGCACGCGGGACACGCCCATTCTGCTCCATTTGAGAAAAAAAATCCTGATTAGGAATTCTTCCTGCATTCAAACACTCAGAGGATTCATCTAATCCTGTTAACTCCTCAGCTCTGACAGGGAAACTGGAGCTGATTCAGGCCTGGATTTTATTATTTTCTTTTATTTTTTGCGGCAGAATTCTGCTGTATTATTATTATTATTATTATTATTTGCGCCCCGCATATATCTGCATCATTTCTCCTCTCCAGTTAAAACAGAATAATGGGACTAATTGGCTCCATGAAACGAGACAGCTCCGATTCGACGCAGTGGAAATGACAAACTGTTCTGGTCTGAACGTGGTTCGGATCAGAGGCGGGTTCTGCAGGGAAGGGCCCAGAATGGAGCTAAAAAAAAAAGCTTGATACATTAAAATAATATAACAAATTAACACTGTTCGTTCTGTTACTCTTCAACCGAAACGGTCCAAATTATCTGATCATTTTTTAATCTAAAAAAAAATATTTTTCCTAATATTTCATTTATTTCGATGTTTCTTAATTTAAAAATGCATTTATCATTATTTTATAGTATTTAAATCTGCTGCGTTTTGTCAAGATTTGGCAGTAAAAGCAGAGGATTTTGTTGAATTGATGAACATGAAGCACAGAATAAAAAAAAAGCGCAGCTGCGTGTTTGGAGAGCAGACATGATGGAGGAATGTGACGGTCACTGCGCGCTGTCCACCTCCGCTCACGCGCACAAGGTCATGTACCAAACTGCTCCAATTACACGAAAAACGGCCCTCGTCTATATTTAACGAGTCCGGGGAGGCGCGTGCGCGGCGCCATTTGTTTGACATTTTAACGCGGAGCTGCAGCCGAGAACAATGCGCGGAAACAGGACACCTGCCTCTCATCCCATTTATTATTCAGCAGCTTGAAGGAACTCCTGCAGGTCCTGCTCCTCCAAAAACCATCCAGTTCAAATCTTTCAATTAGATTTTAAATAAAGTGACAGGTTTGAAAATATTACCCAGGAAAGATATTAAATGGTGAAGCTCAGGTCTGGAAATCTGCACCCCTTTTTCAGGACAATTTCGGGCCAACATGGCAGAAATTCGTGATCTGGACTCCAAAACGCCAACAGTCCTTGAAGGAGACTGAAGCCCCTCCGGGTGGAAACATCCACTGAGGCTGTGCGTGAGGAAAAAAAAACAAAACTCCTGTAAAGTCCCGTGATACCTGCCCCACATCTACCCTGGAACCTGCAACCTGTTTCTGCCCTCGGATCTTTCGATTCTGGAAGCTTTTTGCGCGCGCGGACCGGTACCGTGAACAGGTTGGACTCACACACAACGACGCTACTGACCTCAGATCAGCAGAACACCAAAGTATCCAGCCGCAAACTCTCCCAAAGAGACGCGCTTTGTCTACAAAAATATCCAGGGTTCCCGGTGCTGGGCAGCGGCGGTTCCCGTGCGCGGCTGCGGGGCGGTACCGGGCTGCTGGTGTCGCTCCTCCCAGGTGCGTCCACCGCGGTGCATCACACGCACAAAAAGCCGCTGTTTGTGCTCCGTGCGACTCGCGGCGGCTGCGGGCAAGAGGCGCGCACCACCCTGACACACGCACGCACGGGCGCGCAACACCCTGGTGGGTACGCCCTCCTCTCGGCGCCAGCGCGCGCACGCAGGCATGTTTGGACCCTTAAGTGCTGTTAAAGCTGGATTTTTTCCCCCAGCTTTTTATGGAAATATTATTATTATTATTATTATTATTATAAATAATGTCATCCTGCTCACAGTGCAGGTAAAAAAAGCTAAAATCTTCACTTTATTTTAAAATTTACATTTTACATTTACATTTTTTTATAATTTTTATGAAACTGTGTTTTGGTCCATTAAATGTAAAATGGACAACAATGTGCGAATAAATTTCCTTTAGATTTTTGTTCTAAGGGGAAAAAAATTAATAAATCTAAACAACAGAAACACATATAAAGTAAACATTTTTTTACCTTAGTGACAGGGCAGGTGACCCAAACAGACCCTGCAGGAGAAAGAACCGAATCAGACTAAAATCCTCTTAATGGCAGAAAAAAAAACTAAACCCAGATTGAAAATAAAAAAAGTTAAAAACACAAGAAGAACAGAAGTGTTTGACAACATGAGGAGGTGTGCTGATTACAAAACAGGTGTGACAGAGGAGGAAGAAGAAGACAGGAGGACAGATACTACAAAATAAAACAGGAAGTAAACAAAAACTGGACTTTTTAACAAGAACCCCCTAAAAAATAAAAGCTCAAAAACATGACGTCTGCTGATTCTAGAAAAAAAGGACTTTAAGCCTTTAAATAGTTGCATATTTTAAACTGTTCCTATACTGTTTACTGAAGTCATTGTTCTTTTTCCAAACAATAGCTTTTATCTAATATTGAAGTATTTATGTAAGAGTATTTCTACTCAGATGGAAGTGAGAATTATACAAACCATCTGTTTTTACCACCTGATAACACATTATAGTCATTTTCTGAAAATAAGAATTAATGTTAAAACGGCTGTCCAAAACCATAAGAAAGTGTTTCTCACACAGAGAAAGAGTAAAAACAGTCTCATTAACATATTTGTTGACCTGAACACTTAAAAATTTTGTAAATTAAAATAAAACATAAATATATAATGAATTATCTGCGTTTGGAACCAGTTTTCTCCAGACATATTGACATGAGATTAATGTAAACTCTGGTGAATCCACTTCAGACAGGTTGTAAACAAATATAGTGGAACTGGATTAACATTGAATCCAAGAGATGTTTGGGTGGGAAATAAAATCTGCTAAGTATAAAGAAACAGAACAAAATGATTTTGCTCACAAGTTTTTAAATCTGAAAATGAATTCTTGGATTTATCATTTTTTTAACCAGTCTGAACTTTTTAAAACCTTATTAAACAACTTGTAGTTATCATTAAATAAAGAAAATATCAACAGGACAATAAAAACCCTGAATAAAATAGTTTATTGAACTATTAGAGAGCAAAGAATTCACAAATACACCAACACCTATTTATCTGGGTGTGTTAAAGCAGGTAATGTGTTTGAGTTTCCTTCCTACACTAAACCTCCAGAGCACATGCTCGCTCCCACACACACGCTCCCACACACACACACACACACACACACACACAGAGTTTTCACATTACATGTTTGAATAGCGCACCTGTCGTCAGGTGGCGTTGAGTTACGGCGATATCTTCATGTTGCTGACAGATCAGGTTTAAAACTGAACCTGGTGCCAGAGCTGAAAAAGCTGCAGAATATTTTACATTTCAAATCCGTTTCCCTCCAAACAGCAGAAGTTAATGAATGAGTCAAAGGGTTCAGCGTCAGTTCAGACTCCGCAGCTGAAAAACAAACCTTTCATAAATTTGTTTGTATTTAGCACGGACGCTAAAAAAGCCTTTCTGCTCTCCCATGTGAAAGGACATTATTTATTTTACAATTTTCTCTAAATACTGAGGTTAAACTTTGTTTTCTTTAATGACTGAGTTCAGATTATTTCAAACAACGCTTCTTATTTTCACAGAATAGTGTTCTAATTTTTATTCTAGGCATTTATAAAAGTTTTATAGGCTCTGAGACAAGCTATTTCTCAGATGAGAGGGCCATAAATGCTAGTTTCAAAGTAAAAGTTCAAAACCAAAATCCCTAACAAGACCATGCCTTTATATAATTTGAATATTATAACATTTTACATGACAATATTTCATGCTATTTATTGATCCATTTATATACACTTGATGTGTATATAAACCACTCAGGCCCTCCGCCCTCCTGCAGCTGCATGCTGAGAGGAATGTCCTGTCCTACTCTCACTGTTTATGTTGAAGGCTTTGAGTGCGTCATGTGTCCTACATTCTCTACATCCGCCCTTCGCCCCACCTAGTTTACGTACTATTTCCACCCTTACGCAAAATCCGCATTTATATGGACTTCGGCGAAGTGTATAACCAGTGGTGGGCAGCACTAATCTAAAAATGAGTTCCACTAGTCCTAAAACACAAAATTATACATATATACAAAATATATATTATATTAATAAATATATTATATATATATATATATATATATATATTTATTTATTCCTCTAATTCTAAAGCACTAAAATAACCCAGTCAACCCATGAACATTCTTCAACATGAGTCACATATTACCATGTTGCTCTTTTAAAGGGCCAATATGTGTTTCTCAGGCATATATTTAGATTCTATACTATAATAAAGTATCTATGTTACCTTAAGTTGTTATTAAAATGCTGTTTATATGTTTAAATAGAAAAGAAAATTATCTTCTCATTTTTTCCTACCTTGAAATTGGCCTCTGTATCTTTAAGATGTTGGTCGGAGACACCGCCGTGAGGCGTTTCTGGTCCCACCCGGTCGTTTTGCTCCTCAGCTTGGCTGCCTAAAAACGCTGCAGGATTTCTCAAACATGCATTAATGAGTCAAAGCAAGACTCTGGACATGTTTTTGATGAGAGGATAACATTAGAACATGACATAAAGCTCAAAAAAGTTGATTTTACAAGATATTGCCCCTTTAAGACTTATTATTGACATTCCACAGCCGCATTTGGGTTCATATATTGTCACCTATAGTGGATAAGTGACACACATATGAACTAAATGTGTGACAGCTTTCACCCTCAGCTGCTAACATTAACATTGATCAATAACATTTATACACCTCAGTTAGTGCTTCTAAATTTAGCATGTGCTAATCCACCAATAAATTTTAAAACGAGCAAAATCCCTAAAGCACTAATCAGGTAATAAGTTCCCCTATTAGTGCTTTAGTGGAACTGTGCCCACCACTGTGTTTTACCCACAATGTGTGTGACGTTTTGAATTAAAAGGCAGAAATCTGGCAATGTCCACTGAGCACCTTCCAGTTTCGTGGTGACAGTTAAATTAGTCTGCCTACCACCAATAAAACCAAAAGAAGTACTTATAGAAAAAATAGTTCTCATACTCTGATGTTTAAGCCTCCTTCGCTTCATGCGCTTTCTTCTCCTAAAAACGATTGATTTTGTAGTTTTACTATCAATAGTGATTGGTCCCGCTGTTGGATGTCGCAGTTATGACGCAGAGGCGCAAGTCGATGACGTAATCAGTACTGACCCAATTCTTGATTTTATTGCACGCTTGTAACCCGCGCAGTCAAACATTTATGTGCACTTTGACTGAATCCACGCTTCTCAGAGGGGCGTAGGGTGCGAAGAGTCTCTGTCCGAAAATCACAACAAACTTAAAGTTTTAACTTAAAGTGCCTGTGGCATCAAACTTTTGTAATAAATATGGACACATTTTTGGAAAGATAACATATTGCAAAACTAGATACAATAGAGAAGAATCTGTTTCTTTAGTCTATTTTGAGTCACCATTAAAGAGATGAAGAACAGCTAAAGTTTAAATATTGTGAGTTGTCTTTCTTAAAGCGTTCCCCTTTGATGTCACTCCCTATTTCACTTTAGCTGAGCCAAGTTCAAAAGAAAATATGCAATTTATGTGACAAAATGGGTAAAATCACGTGTATTATGCAAAGTTTCTTAAATATAAAGTTGTCTTCTTTGACTTAAACATTGTTTTTTACAACAGTTTTAAAACGAAAACCCAGCACCTCTGCTGCGTTTCACCTGGTTTAACTGCCAGTTAAAACAATAAATAAAAAGAAAGTTCTTAAATGAGGCTTATGGTCACTCCACGATTAAATCTGACACCAAAACAAAACAAAATACTGAACAAAGCTGAAAACCACTTGTTTTTAGCTTCTGATGAAGCAGCAGCAGCATGTTGCTTCAGAAATAAGACAGACCAAAACAAATCAGTCACATTAATATTAATGCAGGAGAAAAAAAAAATCAGATATTATTCAGAACAACTCATCATGTGCTGACATGATTAAAAAAAATCTTCTTTCAAGACGACATTGTTGCCATGGAAACGTGTTAATGAATAGTGTTTTTATTAAAACTGCAGCGTGTTGCTCTCTCTCTCTCTCTCTCTCTCTGCAGCCATTGTTCCGTGCAGCACTTTGGCTTTCAGGAACACATTTAATTTAATTCCAAATTATTACTAATATTAGTGTTATTAAAATGTTTCCCGACAATTATATTGTTTGCACAAACCACTGCGCTCTGACAGAGATGTGAGTGAACGCAGACACATGAAGGTTGGTTTTAACTCAATATTCTCTTAACTGATCAAAATATGGGATTGCTCCTTTTGGTATATATATAAAAAACACTTTTTACTTCAGTAGCTTGAAGCCCTCAAGTCTTTGCCTTTTCTAACAAATGTGCTGACACAATAAAACACTCATGGTGCTTCTGTTTGAAAAGTTTCCTTAGGTTTTCCCTCAGTTTCATTTTTATATATTTTTTATTTTTTAAAAGCTCATGCTTAAAGGTCCTAAAATTCAACAACTGCACTTTTCTTTGAACTTTATTTCTTGCTGTTTTTGCATTTTTTTCTGTCCTCTAAAAAGCACTGTCTGTGTCTTCAACATTAAGATGATTTTACAGATTTATAAACCTCCAAATGCTGATTATGTGTAATAGTTTTTAAATGTTAGAACAATTATAGGACTATTTTTCAGATCCTTGTGATATTTCAGGGGCTGGACAATGAAACCAAAGTGCAACTTTGAAACAGATTTGTGCTTTATTATTAGCTTCTGCTGCACTTTTGAACTTGTAGACTTAAATAAATTGATTAGTGCTTTAGAAATTGCGGAACTAAATTTTGAATTAGTGCTGCCCACCACTGAATTTAAAGAAATGGAAATCAGTCCTTTTAAAGTTGTGATTAATTGTTTGGTGTCATTATGGAGGAAAGCTTACATTTTGTGCATGCCACGAGTCGTTAAGTGTCAGCTCCACAGTGTTACGGCTCTCTGAGCACCTTTGGAGAGCAGAGCGATGAAGAGAAGCAGCTTTCGGTGTGAAAAGAATCGACAGATTTTCTCGTCTCCATGCTGTAAAAGTTCAGGCTGTGTTTCAAACACACGGCTACATTTAACACCACGAGTGACACAAAACACCTCGACGGTCTGATAATGTTTCCTCACAAACTCGGAGGAAACGAGCTTCGAACTGAGCATGAAAATGACTTCTTCTCATCTAAAGATTGACGCTCCATCCCTCCAAAAACCACCAACCTCCCCATAAACATGCTCTTTGGAGTAGGAATAAGATCAGATTGTTAAAAATGAGCCTGAACCTCCAAAAACAGACCCTGCACTACCTGAAAATGAACATTACTGTTGCAACTAAATTAAAATTGTTACATTTCAAATTTGTTCCAATCTAGAGGAAAAAAACTACAAAATAAATAAAACCAACCAGTCTGTTTTTTTTAAACTATCCAGAATTATTTATGTTTAAATTGGTGTTGATCTTTGCAGCACCTCCTGTCGTGATGCATGAGGACCCTGGAGCAATGAACGCAGGTCAGAAATCTTTGTTTGACACCTCACAGGGGAGGAAGCTGCTGTCAGGAAGGGTTAAATGCTGCAGTGGAACTTCTTCCCACATAATGACACGAGATGTGGGAGATGTTTTTATTCAGATCTGTCGTTATTATCACCTGACAGTGCCTGTAAAATAGAAATTAATCTCTAAATGCACACCAATAACTGTGTTTCCATCCCATTTTAATTTTAATTTTGAGCAAATTGGCTACGCAAAGTGTAATTACATCAGACGCATGGCTGCAGTAAACGGTTAGGGTAAAGGTTAGAAGTAGTAGAAGTCAGAAACTCGCAGGGATCTCAGGACAATGGAGAGAAGTTATCAAAAATGTGTTGCTACTATCGAGAAAGTTGTAATTATTCTCTCATATCAACGAGTTTTGGAGATGTTACATGATGTCTGGAGACATGGAGAAAGAAATGCAATTCTCCCAACGGCAGGAGGTTCCAGATGCAGTCATGGCTGCAGTCGCTCTGGTACTGGTCCGGTACTGGTCCGGTACCAGACAGACAGCGGGAACAGCTGATCAACCATGTGCGGTGAATGTTCGCTACATCAGAACTTAATCGGTAAAAGTGTTTCCATCCAGTGGCGGCTGGTGGTTTTTTCTCCAGGGGGGCTACAACTCCAAAATAGGCTCATCTCCAAAAGCAATCAAACTTGTACTAAGTTGTATCACG
>JARVGW010000336.1:14736465-14746998 GCA_031762495.1 Anablepsoides rubrolineatus
TTTAAATGAATGAGTGATTGACAGGCTTCTGCAGAACATAAAGACATGCTGCAAAGCAGGGAAACAACTAAAACATGAAGGATAGTGGGTCACGAGGACCGGAATTGAGAAGCACTGACCTAGAGATTAGTGCAGATAGTCTTCACTGATGGTGACTTTATCTTTGAATTATATTAAGATTAAACATGAAATAAAAGTAATTACAAGATTAGAAGTGTTTTGTTCGCAGACTATACTACTTTTTTTTTTGTTTGGGCAAAGATTTAGAACAAATGTTTGAAATGATGCAGACAGAATTTATAAAAATACAAACTTGGTTTAAGTAATAAATTATCACTAAATTTGGACAAAACAAATTATATGATATTCAGTAATAGAAAAAAAAAAGTCAATGTTTCATTTAGAGTTGATGGTGTTGAGATTTGTAAAGTCAGGGGAAGTTTTTATTTTATTTATTGAGTTGTTATTGATGAAAACCTGACATGGAGATTCATTAATTACTTGAGAACAAAAAGAGCTAAATCTATTGCAGTACTACATAAAGTAAAGGAGTTATTTAATGATAAAGCATTATTTATATTATATAATTGTTCCACGTTTGATTTATTGTGTTGAAGTTTGGGGGAAGGCATGTAAAACATTTACACATTGTATTTTTATTTTGCAACAGTGGGCCATAAGAATTCTTACCAGAAAACATTGATTATATTTGGTTGATTATAAGATTCTATTGATTACGTATGGGGCTCTTAAAATGTTTTGCCTATAATCTGAAAGGAATTGAGATGTTTGTAAAACCTAAAATTTGAACAGATGTACCTCAGTTAAAGGAGAATAAGATTGTGGTATAACTTGGCCAGTGATTATAAAAATGCTGATTCGATTAGTTTGTTTGGTAGAACGAAAAAAGCTCAGATTAATCCAAATTTACCAAAAATATTTTGCAGGAGACACAGGAAAGAGTGCCTCTGGTTCTGCTGGCCTTTTTCTTTAAATGGTGATTAGCTGTGATGTCGATAAAAAACAAAGTCATGATTTATTCTGCTGGAAATTTGAAATCAAACATATTGCATCACATTCATCACGCTAGGGGCGGAGCACGGTAAAAGCCATATTGGATTTCTAATCAGAGGGAAATGCCAGCCTCAGTCTAAATAAGAAGACATGAAGCTGGGTGAGTGAACTTTCTGTCAGGAGGGGAATCTGAAGGAGGGATAGACAGAGGAGAAGAAACACTTACTGTGTACTTACCTCGGCGGCGGCTGGTCTGTTGTGAACAGCGTGGGCCAATCGACTGTGACACCTCATTTATTACCCTGAACACACTGGAACAGAGGTACAATGACACCGCTGCCGCCCACGCCGCTCAGAAGACCGGCGGTTTTTATTTTCTCTGACGTGCACCAGATTTATCCAGCGGTTACCTGAGAGAGGACAAGACGGGGGTTCTAACCTGCGGTCTCCAGACCTCAGGGGGAAAAACAGCTTCAAAGTTAAAATAAGTAACTCTGGAACATGTAATGAAACGTGTTGATGCTACGTTATCTCTCTCCTGTAATGCTGCTGTTTTACGAAATAAAGAGCGGCACAATGGGTCAGTGGTTAACACGGACGCCTCACAGCAAGAAGGTCCTGGGTTTGATCCCGGTTTAGACCTGGGATCTTTCTGTACGGAGTTTGCATGTTCTCCTTGTGCTTGCATGTTTTAATCTGGGTATTCCTGGTATTCCCCCACCCCTAAAAACATGTACAATAGTTTGCCTTCAGGGCCAGGCCGCCCTTGAAAAAGAGATCTGAGATCTCAACGGGACTTGCCTGGTTAAATAATAATAATAATAATAACTGAACAGATAAAACACAAAACGTCAGGCAATTATGTTATCTGATGAGTAAGACATTAGCAATAGTGTTGGTCAGAGTTAATAAAAATAGCTCCCTATGCAGTATGTGACGTCTGCAAGACCTCGGATGTCAATCAAGCTGAACTGCAGCTACAACTGAGAAGTCATGGTTTGCAAAAACTATATTTGTAAAACATTGTTTTCTGAGTCTTGCAGTAGTGACACCCGATATGCTGACAAGCCTCATATGCAAGGCATTAGGTTTTCAAAGCTGATTACTTGGAAAGAAACGTGATTGTTGGATTCGACTCCGTGGCTGAGTTTGCCTTTGACTGGAAAACTGTGAGGAGTAACTGTTGGAGAAAACAGACCAACAAAGGAGCACCCTGACCCAACAACTGCAGACCCTGAATAGGTTTGTCCATCGATTAGTTTTTTTTTTCTTCCTGCTTTAGTTATTCGTTTGTGTCAAAGTAACCGGAGCAAACTGCTTGTGTAAATGTGTCTGTTTTAGCGCTTACTCCTTGCTTCCTGGTCATGCAGTTATATAGCTAACGGCTAACACCAGATAACAATGCAGAAACAAAACACTTACCTTTTTCAATTCAACGCGGTGGTAGGTCATTGGCAGTCCTCTACAAGTGTTGCTGAATCCCTCTATACAGTCACACTCTGTTTTGACACCTGGAACGTAATCTTTGTTTACATGAATAAAAACCTTTGGATTCAGGCATGATGTACAGTATGTATGTGGTTCCCTGCAAAGTTTGTCTGACATCTGGGACTCTGGGGATTCCTGGAGATTCTCATGGTGTTATCCCTGAACAACGCTGTTCTTTTCTTTTAGGTTTGAGCAATGGTGTCCAAAGTCAGTCCTCATGGGCCGGTGTCCTGAATGTTTTAGGAGTTGCCCTTGTTCAACAGAGCTGAACCTAAGGAGTGCCTGTAGGCCTCTCCAGGCCTTGATGGCAAACTGAGGAGGCCTACTAATTAAAGACTCCTTAGGTTCAGCTGTGTTGAACCAGAGCAGCACCTAAAACATGCAGGACACCTGCCCTTGAGGACTGACTTTGGACACCAGAGTTTGTGTTTTCTAATTTCTCTTCAAGCCATGGAATGATACAGACTGTATGAAACTGTGGTTTTTGACCTCCTTGGTTCTTGAGTTTTTGCACTGGGGTTCAGCGGTTGGGGTTTGTTCTGATGAACTCTGGTGAAAAACATTAGGTTCTGAACAATTCTGAGGCCAGTTTTGAGATTTTAGGTGTGTTTTTTTAGCAGGTTTGGTTGGTTTTTCTGCTGTCATTTTCATGCGGGGATGTTTAGGTAGGACCTGCACGTTCGAGTAAATCAGCATGAACTCCAGGACTCGGGGTGTCCAAGCAGAACATTGCATTGTAAAAACCTGATCAGAGTGGTTTTACTGTTGCTTCTGCTCAGTTTATGACCTTTCGTACGCCTCCAGGCCTCTTCCACAGAGGGAGGAAAGAGAGAGCTGCCCTTATTAACAGTGGCAGGCCTGGGTGGTTGTGTGTGATAAAGACGGATGGTCCAGCTCACAAACACACACGCAGACACACACACATACACACAGCACATCTACTGCAGCCACTAGCAAACCGGGTGAGTGCAGGAAGGGAAGAATGTGTGTTTCATAATAGAAGCGTGAGAAAGAAATTAACAACAGCGAGGATAGCAGCAGGGAAAAAAAGTGTCTCCGACATGTGGGGGATACACCAACAACACTGAAACAAATTTCAATTCCCCTGACAGCGCATTGAAAATAAGCACAGCCGCCTCCCTGTTAAACCACCTATTACAGAAGGTTGGAGTCCCAAAGTGCCGTCGAGAATTTTTTTTTTCTCCCTCCTCCTGGACATTTTTTTGCAGTTAAGCACTTTGGCTGATGAACTGTACAGAGAGGCAAATTATCAGCAGACTTGGTGAGTGTGTCTCTGAGATTGGCTGCTGGAGGGATTATGGAAATGAAAATGAGAAGCTGATTCTCTGAGTCCGGGCTGAAACCCGGGACAAAAAGAAAGACTGTGGAAAGGTTGAGACAAACGGCTGGCGTGTACTTCTTCAGCTCAACACAAAGTTCTCAATGTTGGAAACATTTAGGGAAACAACTTGGTTTGTTAGCAAAATATCTCCTGAAGCACTAACCCTATAACCCCAATCAGAAAAATGCATGTGTCAAAGTTTAACCCAATTAGCTATAACTTTGTTTTTTAGCACAATTTATTCTAAAACGTTTGCATTAAAGCAGCGGGCGATATGCATTCTTTTAACTAATGCTAGTCCTTTAATCTCCACAGAATTTGGAGCGGACATAAATATTACTCTCACACTAAGCTGATAAAGCTCAGTTTATTGTTTCATTTTTAAGCTGTCACCATCATTTCATGAAATAAATCCTATTTGTCTAAAATGATTATTTTTTTTCTAAATCACACAGCCCCTAAAACTATTATCAGCTTTAGCAAACCTTTTACCTGCTAAACAGAAAAATGTTCTTCAGTCAGTCAGAGTATTTTGACATGCCTGCTGACATTAGCTTTTAACTCAAAGCCCTGCTGTGCCTAAGTATTTTCTCGCAGCGTGGCTGTACTCTTAATCTGGATTTTCTGCGTATTTCTGAGGTAATTATGGCATACCGACTGCAGTTAAATGTACACAGACTGTGAGCCACTCAGACAGTTACAGACACATCAGGACAGCGGCAGTGACCAAGAATTGGAGACTTTGGTCTGCCTCAACTTTTCCAATCATTTCCTGGTGGGAGTGATGTCATCAAACAAAAGGAAAAATGACCCCAAAGTTTCTCGATGCTTCTCCAGTGTTTCTTATTCATCCGTAAAAGCTGCGTAAATTCAACAGATCTGGAGTTCCACAGAGGAAACAGATAAAGCTAAAGAATCATGCTTGGCTGAAGTTGTGAGTAAAGAACATTGTTCAGAATCACATCCAGTTCAGATTATTGTCTTTAGTAATAACAGGTATAAATCTGAAACATGCTGCAGAGATGAGTGAACTATGTCTGACCTGAAACAACAGTAAACATGAATCCTCACCAGAGAACAGGTCCAACAAAGAAAGTGGATGTGATGAAGCAGACGTCATCGCTCAGGTTTCAGATCAAACGTCATGTTTTCTTCACCTCAGCGTTTCTAAACTTTCAGGGCTTCTCCTCTTCGCTCCTGAGATACAAGGAAAACAACTGGCCGGGTTCTGAGTGATTACCTTTTGTCTCTTTTCAGCACTGAATGTACGTATGCATGATAAGAGATAAGTTCGACTCGTCGTGTCTTAGTTTTGTTGAGGTGAAGGGAGCTTGGAATTATTCCCCCTACAAAGAGAGTGAGAAAGTTTCCTGAAGAAATACTCTTAAATGAAATGTGTTGATGTGTTTGATTCTGGTTATTGGTTTTATTATTGGTTATTTTTCCAACATGATGAATGTCTCATCCACACGACGCTGAATGGGAACTGGAGCCCAAACGACAGCTGTTCACTTGAATGTTCCACACTGGATGCAGACGTCGCCACAGGTTGGATGTCGGGATGCAGATGTTCCGGACGTGTCTCAGTGCAGGAACAGCAGCAAGGCAGCGAGCCAGCGGCTGATTACCAAGCCTCTGACCCACAGAAGAAGTTCGTACATCGACAGTTTCCACAAACTCAGAGATTCTGCTAGAGCGATCTGCAGGCGGCGCCTCCTGGACTGAGCCTTGCTCCTTTTGTGTCTGTCAGAGGAAGAGGAGGAGGAGTTACTGAGAGGAGAGCACTCAGATTAGGGTTCCTCAAAAAGCCTTAAAAGGCATCGTCAATCCAAAAATAAGGCCTTAATTAGCCTTAAAATGTCTAAAATCAATCTTTCAGAAGTCTTATAAAAGTTAACTCATTGTAAATAGGATGACTGTAATTTGTCTCAAATATTAAAATATTTGGTAACATTTATTTTTTTAAATTCACATGCATTTTTATCCTTTGACATCACTTCCTCTAACTTCACATGCAAATATCTCAACAACTGTCCATCTGAGCAATGTGAAATTTGTTTTCTAATATGTTAATAAAGTTGTCTTTCCAAAAATACATTCATATTTCTTACAAACATTTGATGTCACAGGCACTTTAAGGTTTTATCTACAGCGAATTGGGGTTAAGACCCCACTGTGGGTCCTAAAACTCAAGATTTTGGGTCGTTAGAGGATTTTCAGGAATTAAATTAAGCTTAAAACTGACTGCTAAGAAGGTTTTTGCTATGTTTGATAAAAAAGCAGTTAGATATGGATAAAAACAATTGGTCTATTAGCAATATTTGAATACTTCAACCAAAAATACTTTGATTCATGAGTTTCTGCCACAATTTTTATTAAGAAATTGGTCTTAAATTTAATTTCACTTGGCATTAAAAAGTCTTAAATTTAACCTGCAGATCCTTTGTTAATAGAAGAGTGGACAGTAAGGAACAATATTTATTTTGTATTGCCTTCAGCCAAACGAGCAGAGAGTTTCTGACCTGGCCACGGCTCGTACGCAGCAGCGGGACATGTTGATGAACGATGAAGAAGCAGCTCTGGTTTGCAGCGTGGTCTCGATGCCCCTCAGGAGGTCGTTGGTCTTCAGCAGCAGCAGCATCTGCCGAGGAACTCGGTTCAGCAGGTCGCTGATCTGAGGCAGGTACTGAGCTGCGTTGGTCTGGATCTCGACGTCCTGAGAGAGAAAAGCAGTCACGCCTCACTGTTTCTGTTTACATCAGTGTCAGATTTAACCTTTCTGATTCAAACGCTGGAACACAGCATTCAGGATTATCATGATAATCAGCCTGACTCAGAGCTGGCGTCGCGCTGAAATAATAGTTCTGTTCCTCCTTCATTAGACTTCACGCTTTGGTTCCATCAATGACAGAAAGGCCTTTGAATTTTGGCTTTTGAGGCATTTTGTTGGTCTCTATGTTGACATTTTAAAGTCTTACAGGCAGAAACTGACTCAGAACATCTCAGTAATTCAGGTAGAAAAATAAATAAATACATGGGTCCTCTGGATGAAGAACTCATCTAGAGGAGCTACTTGTTTTTTCTGATTTCTTAAATTTATTTTACGTTAGAAAATAAAAAATAAAAAATGCTAAAACTAAAAAAATAACAATGCAATCAAGCAATGAAAGTTAATACATTTTATCCACATTTTGCATTTTTTAAAAGTATCTTGGGAGACAAGCAGGTGAAAATAATCCCTCGAAATAATAAGAAAATCTTCAGCTGCAGTCCGACTGTTTTGCATGTTTTGTGTTGAGCGGACAATTTCTAAAAACCACAACCCATGTTTGTGTGCTCGGCTTACAAAACTATATTCTTGGCTGTGCACTTTATTTTGTTGCCCACCTAAATTTGTGTTGTTCCCCTGCAGCTGCCTCCACTTCTGACTGAATCTGCTTGAATTTTGAAATGAAGATGGGCAGCATTGAACCAGTTTTTCAGTAATCATCATCATCAGCACAGGTTTTTAGACCTGAACATGTGCCTGGCATGTTTCCTGCTGAAGCAGAGCTCCTGTTCAGCTCTAGTGCTCTCGAGAGGAGTGGGAGATGCTTGCAGCTACATTCAAATGGATTGGAGACAGGCTGGAGATGCCTGTGACTTTGTGACTCACACAAATTTTGCCAATTCGGCTGTGTGACTCGATGATCGACATGAGGAAGTTGAGAACTCTGAAAAAGTTGCAAAACATTCTGGAGACGTTCAGGAGCCTCCATCATGTTTGCTGTTTGTGAATATGAGATACTAGGTTTAATGTGTAAAGATTGCAATATCCCTTCTGTTTGTGTTCAGTTTGTTACATCAAACTAAAACAAAACAAAATTAAACTGTAGTAAACCATCAGAAACTGTCTCAAAGTAAAAAAGCCATCAGAGGATGAAAGAAGTGACATTTTTACTTGTCGGTAAAAACAAGGGCAAAAGCAGAACCAAAAAAAACTCAAACTGGAGGACAAGTGGATGGAAACAAGAAGAACAAAAAAAAAGGCGCTTTAAATGACGGAGTGGAGGGAAAAAAAAAAAAAGATCCAGGAAGAAAGAGAGCAGCGTTTACCTCCATGGCAACTATTTGTTCTCTTTGATGTTGCTGCTCGAGTCGCTGCACGAGCGCAAACGTCTTCTTCTACTCCACTTCAAAGGCCTTTTCCTGCTGCACATCAGCCGGCCTAAATTACACTATTAGTCATGGAACAGAGTGGACTGCAGGCTTACAATCCTTCAGATGCTCAGCAGTCTTTAGACAGAGGCAGAAACCAGGACAAGTACGGGACATTACAGGAATGAGCTGAACTACTGTGAAATCTGCGCCTGATTGGAAACAAAATGGAGACTTAAATTCAAAGCACAAACAACTGAGTTTGATTAAACTGCTTTATTAAAAAGCTTCACATTAACGTGGTATTTAAAATATAAAACTGATCAAAGAGTGGTGTTTTGTAGAAATCCTAAAGTTTGAGAAAAAAGGTTTCCATCAAATTTCTCACATGCATTTAAACATTAGAAAAATCTGACAGGTTTAAATTATAAAGTTGATGTTGAAAGTTGCAGCAGTAGTTGCATTAGCACTCTTTTGAAATGCTCTAGTTTGGTACATAATATTTAGGGTCAAGTGTTTATTTTTTGTGGATTTTTAAGCATGACAGCAGCATTGTAAGAGCTGTCAGTCCACATAAACAGAGTTTTGAGGAGCACAGAGGGAGACAGACAGCCAGTCGACACTGTGACACAGATAAACCCGGTCCGTCTGCCTCTAATGCCCACAGGAAATGCTGAGAAATGACAACCCTGATACTGCAAACATTCAACATCTGATCCAACTACATTATCCCTCTCGTATGAGCGAGTCTCAGAGGAGCCACGGCTATAATCTGATGACAGAAAACAGAAAAGATCTATCACAGGATCAAAAAACATGTTTCCTCACAGAATCGCACCAGTTTGTACATTCATACTGAAATTCTTACAAATGATAAATAAAAGTATCTCCTATTGGCTCTTTTTATTGTTTTAACCAAAGTGCCCAAGCATTTTTACATGATAAGACAGAGTGAAAACCATAAAAAACTTGTTTTACAGAGTTTTGCTTTAAAGATCATTGGCAATTCTACACCAAATATGGTATTATTCAAACTATTTGACACAGCAAATATTAAAAAATGGGCCTCGTTAAATCTTTTTTTTCATTACAAGAAGAGGTTTGTTTTATTCTCAGTATTCTGAAGACGTCAACTAACCTAAAACTTGTTCTTTAACTACCACTGCCTCCCGCAGGAGAAAGACTTGTAAGTATGATATCATCATTTCAAGGAATGTCATCAAGTGTAAATTCCAGTTGATTGAAAGGACTGAATGTTTTTTGTTGTTGCAAATAAGTTGAGATAAAACAACAGAATCTCCAGAGACACATTAATATTGATCAACTATAGTGATCATTAACATGTCTGGGCTATGTGGCCACAGATCTCTGAAAGATGCATGATTTCTCCCCAAATCATTTTCCTCAAACGACGGCAGCCCCTCCCGTTTAATGTCACACCTACACCTCAATTTCATTTCAATCATTTCCTCACGTTACTAAAAAAATTTGAACCAAGAATTACCAAGCTAAAGACATAGACGTGCAACACAAAACACCATCTCCCCCCCTCCAGTCCAAATAACAGGGTCTTCAGAAGTGCTCTGCGAAGTCCTGCCTGGGGAATAACAATTAGTAGCAATTATGGGAGGCTGGGGGGGAGGCGTCCGCACAGCTGTCAGCAGGACACAGAGAAGGTGACGCCGTTACATTTGCATCTGAAAGCTTCAATAAGGACATATTGTACTGCGAGTGGCGCAATAATAGGCTGTGCAAAAGGCAATGGAAATTCATTTGGGGAAGGGGAGGGGGTGAGGGGGGATCTGGCTGGTGATTTTTAACAGCACATTAAGAACCCGCCGGCTGATTTCACCCAGCAGACAGTTGAATAGGATGTTCAGAGATGAAGACAGAGGGAGAAAGTCAGAAGTGCATTATTTTCTACTAATAAAGCCGTTTGACTGAGCAAAGATGTCAAATGTAGCAGCAGAACATAAAACGTACTAATCAACTGCACGTGTTAGGACAAATTATTAATTCACAGCCTTAAATGAAAGGAAATACCCATGATTGCTCTTTTTTTTCAAACGTATCTCATTCAGCAAAATGTAAAAGACTTGTTATATGAATGGGTTAATATTGTCCACTGCCTTTCATGACAGTTAATTCAAGATGGTCCCACCGCCATATTTTGTCAGATGTAAAAATGCTCAGAGTAACTCTCAGCTACTACCATATAATCATTTCCTAATTATCAGTTTATCAAGTTATAGATAATTTTGGGCAAAGGTAAATTACCTGTGGTGGTCGTCTTGAATTGGGTTGACCACAAATGTCAGTCAGTTGTATAGGTAAACTCAATGACTGCCTTAGATCATCAGAGATACAGCACAGGTTCAAGACAGGAGTTAAAGTCACAGAGACCAGACTGAGATGGTTTGGACATGTCCAGAGGAGGGACAGTGGGTTTATGGGTTTGAACATGTCCAGAGAAAGGACAGTGGGTGTTTTAGTTTGAACGTGTCCAGAGGAGGGACAGTGGGTGTTTTAGTTTGAACGTGTCCAGAGGAGGG
>JARVGW010000336.1:14750481-14766086 GCA_031762495.1 Anablepsoides rubrolineatus
TCGACTACTAAATTAGTTGTCGACAATTTTAATAGTCGACATAATCGTGACTAGTCGACTAATCGTGGCAGCCCTAGCTGTGTTGGGAAAAGGTTTTCCCTTGAGATGAGATGGATTTCAGAGTTTGTCCTGGTCCGTGTTTCCCTACTTCCCCTCAGGTGTTCTACAACACCATCTGTCCTCGGGGGAGTTTATTTATACGTTTCTTATGCAACCCTTTAAAGCTGGCAGAAGTACCACCGAACCGTCTGCTTATAGTGCGCTGCCCCCTCACAGGTGGTGAGAACAGAACAATAATAAATCTCTGAAAGGGACATACGTGTTTTGGGGAAACCATAACGTTGTGTTGATGATGCATCGAGACAAAAATACTCCTAATTTCTACATGAGGTTTTAACGCTCACTATGTTTTATTATTTTAGTATCTAAAAAATACATTTGCATTTAAAAAGTGTCAGTGTGGTTTTATTGATTATGGCCTGCTGTAGACACAAATGAAACTACAACTCTGACCTAAGAGTGCCTCGGGGGCTCCCAGAATGAGCTGGAAAGTGTTGCTGGGGAGAGGGAGGTTTGGGTCTCTCTCTTAGACCGTTTACCTTCATGATCCATTATAAAGCAGCAGAAGATGGTGAAGCAACTGCTACCAACTAACCTTTTGAGTTAAACCAATTCAAGATGGCCACCACAGTAATTCAACCTTAGCAACCCCAAATCTGTCTTTACAGTGAAGCCCCGCAAAGTTGCATTTCACTGTTTGCGGATACAGTCTTTCGCAGATGTTTTCATAGAACCCAACTACTGAGAGTTGTTATAATCTGAAGGGGATAGAGATGTTTATGAAACCTAAATTACAAACTAGTTTGAAGGAACGGTACACTTGGATCCAATTAATAAGACTATGGAATAATCCGGAGAGTGATGTTAAAAATGCTGAATCAATGTTTATGTTTAAGAGAATGATGAAAATAGGTTAGTTAAAGAATTAGTGAAATTGTTGTTTGAGAAGGATTTGATGTTGTTTTTGGTTGTTTTTATCTTTTGATTATTATTGTTTGAATTTATTTTTTGGGAAAAATGTCTGAGAATTAAACATTCTAGGGAGTTAAATAAATAATTTTAATTTAATAATCAGTTGTGCATTATAGTTTTGGAGAATCATCATTATGTTTGACAGAGAGGGTAGTAGTGGTATGACAAAATGGCTCAGGGGGTATACACAAGTCTAAAAAGGTTGGGAACCACTGGTTTAGAGGATGCTGTGGCTTTATTTGACACCTTTATTTCATTGTTCCTTAACCTCATGACATTTGACAAGAAAGGTACAGGAAAATGAGTTTAGAAAAACACCATCATACCTCTGCGTGCGTGACAGGAACAGAACTGATGCCAGCGTTCACAGAGTTCCAGGAGCGAGCTGTCAACATACAAGCAAAGAGGGGGTACAGATCTCCCGCCCCAAGTCTGCGACTGTAACGCTCCACCCCGGCCAGGTCCCTGTTTATCAGAGACTGCCACAGCCGACAGTAGTTCATCCTGAAATCTGGCTGCAAGACCTGGAAGGAAGGTTTTATATTAGATTATATTTTAAACACTTTAAACATGTCTTTACCTTTCCAACATTTTCCAGACACGAACAGTTTGATAATGTCTCAGTAGTTTCTGTGTTTCATTTTCAATTTCCACAACAGTTGTGAGATGACACTTTCTTTGTTTTCACCATAAATCCTCAGTGTTTTACAACCATAATGAAATGTGCTGAAATAATTAAGTTCAGATGCTCCCTCACTTTGCATTAACTTCTCATTCAATAGTAAAATTTGAATTTAAATTAATCGATTTTCTTTTTTTTTTTCTAAAAGCAACTTGAACTTCAGAGACATTTAGTCACACAGCGGAGAGAGCTCTCCCGGCTCCAGACAAACTACAGCACATTAAACACACACACATACAACCTGCTGTACCATACTGGTAATAACACTTAAAACTGTGTGTGCGACAGCGAGTGTGTGTGCGTGCGTGCACGTGTGGGTGAGTCAGACGAATGGATTAATATTCTACTCTAAAATGACATCTGAAATCACAAGTCATTAGGAATAAATTGGACCCATTATGGTCCAAGGAAAGTGTGTGCATGCATGTGTGTGCTTGTGTGCATGTGCGTGTGTGTTGCAGGTTGTGTGGCAGATGATGTTGTTGCATATTAATAACTAAAATCTCTCATGAATACAACAACAAGCAGCAAACAAAGTCATGTCAAAGCTGTGTGTATCAGCTGGTGGGTGTTTGTAAGTGGAAGTGTGTTGACAATCAAACTGTGAGTGTGTGTGCGCGTTTGTGTGTGTGCGCGTGTGACCCTGTCTGATTAGGCTGTGGTGCATTCAAACGTAGCACTCTGCACTCTGCTAAAAACAACATCAAATGAGTTGTTTATGAAAAAGCTTTTATCCTGCTGTACTCTAATAAAAGTGTGTGTCTGTCTTCGGGGGTTTGTGCGTGATCTCCAGGTTTTTTTTATGTGCGTCTTGATTGTGTGTTTGCTGCTCCACCAATTTGCCCAAGGTCTGAGCCGGCAGCATGAAAAATGGGCTGCAATATTACAGCAAACAGCGTTTTGTTTGTGTGCAGGCGGCTCAGAGATTTCCCCACCTGATACAGGCCGTGATCGAGCAGAAGGATCTCCGTCTTCTGGCTCCGGGGACACTTTCGGACCAACACGTTGCCTGGGTGTGGGTCGGAGTGGACGAAGCCGTGGACGAAGATCATCTCGCTGTACATTTTGCCCAGGTTCTCTGAGATCTGTTAGAAACATAAAACAGGAACAATCTCACCATCAAACAACATTAATTGTTATTTATTGAAATTAAAACCAACACATATAGAACAACTCCACGTTTCACTTTTTAAAACTGGAAAGCAACACTCAGACCACATGAAGACAATGTTGTTATTTTCCTACATTTTTCGCAGCATTTTTTAAAGTCTCAAACCGTGGTACAAACAAATCCCAGGAAACGCTGCTTCGATCTGATCACATCAAGCTTCAGTCGACTTCAGTGGAAAAAATTCATTTGGACCTTCATAAATCTTCCGACTCCACAGACAGAAACAGCAACCAGCACGAAACAATGACACTTTAAAATTCCTTCCATCCTCCGAGTGTTTATTATCGTCTCCATCATCAATCAGACCGTCTGTAACACTTGTCATTTCTGCCCAATGAGTAGTTCTTCCATTTCTGTCTGTTTTTATTATAGAAAACCTGTCTGTTTTATTAGGATATATCCAAAACTACTAGTCATAAGTCAGTTTTATAGTGCACTCTCAGTAGACATATTTTTAAATCCATCCTTTTCACATTTAAATCCTTCAGTTGGGTCTTTATAAAGTGGAACTACAATGCTTTGGTCTGAGTTCCTTCTTAACTTTACCAGCTCCTCTTTCATCACTCTTCTGGTATGTGTGTCTCAAAGCAGCTGGTTTTGTTACTGTTCCTTTAAGATGCTTCAAGCCCCGCCCCCCTCCTGCTTCCAGACCAATCCACTTCGGTTTGAGAGGGAGGGTTACGTTTTCTATTTTGCAAGCATTTTATTTACAATTTAATTGAAAGACGTCAGCAACAGAAGACTTGTCCATCCAGCCTTACACGTTGGAGCCAGAGTCTGACCCAGAACCAGAGTCTGACCCAGAACCAGAGTCTGACCCAGAACCAGAGTCTGACCCAGAACCAGATGAGAATGAAAACAAGGAAATTGTAGTTGGTAAGTCCAGATCCCTATGGTTATTCCATCTCAGATAATTTGACACAATAGTTCAGAAAATGTAATAGAAAATAGAGAAAGTTGAACAGGCTGAAAAATATGACCCAAACAGAATATAAAGACATCTTTGCAGCACCAGTTCACACTTTGCACTAAATTCAACTTTTCAAACTCAAAGTACACAAAAAAATGTATTTAACAGCTAAAAAAGTGGACTTTACAGATATGTCCCCTTTAGATTTGTCAGTCTAGACTAAGTTCTGGTTTTAATTTAGAGTAAGAGTCATTACATTTTTATTCATTACTGATCATTTCAACTGCAGCACCTCATTGACGTTGATGCTGTTTTTCTTCATGTATTCTCTGTCGTTGACCTGCCCCCCCTCTAAAAACTCCATGGTCAGGATCCTCTTTGTGGAAAGATCCCAATGAATCGTGGGAACCTGAGGAGGAAGCAGTGAGAAAAGAATGTGTGACATAAATATGTAGCATTTAGCATGAATAGTTCCTTTAAAAACAGTGAACAAGCAAATTTAATGTTTAGAAATGTCACTTTTCACCTGTTTTATAATTACACATTCCACTAAGACCGGCTGGAGTGATATTGATGTGTTCAAAGACCTACGCATAATTAAAATTCACTTTGACGTGTTGCATCTCCATCAAATGCCAACTTACACAATTAACTTACAGAATAAGAAAAAAATAAATAAACAAATGAAAGAAAACTGGGTTTGAAAACTGAACAAAGGCAGAGAATCTAATTCACATTCAGCAAAGCTAATAAAAGCCCTCAAACAGACATATTAAGAGAAAGGACACCAGGAAATTAAATGATAATAGACATGAAGTCCAACTATCCAGCACTGGAAATATGATTCTGCAAACGCTGCTTTGTTAGAATGTAGAGGAGCTGACGGGCGGCACAAAGGAAGAGCTCACACACAGAGGAAGACTCTGACCTCAATTAACTGTGTGCAGGAACATTTTTAATACTGGGGCCTTAACTGTAGACAGACTGTGTTCAAATTAAACCAGACATTTGAAAGTTAACTGAAGGTTTACGTGTAATCTGTTGTGAAGGAATAAGTCACACTAAAACGTCCGTACCCTGAGGAAAGGGAAGTGAGACAGCATGGTGGCCACTTTTTCAGCATTGTGTCCCTCATTCAGAAAGTCCAGCTCCAGTGGCATGTTCTTCTTGGCCTCCTCCACCAACCACATGAAGGCAAAGTCCGGGAAGAGCCAGTGAACTGCCTTCACCAAAACCTTTAAAGAAAAAACATGCTGTCAAACAGAATGATTCACTAAGGACAGGGCTATTCAACTAGCAACCCGCAGGTCACGTCCGGCCTGCGAGTGACCAAAGTTTGCCCCGTCGATTGGTTCATTTATCACTTAAGCCCAACCCCCCGGGTTTTCTACTTTAATTACTAATGAATTCTTTTAGTTAAACATAGACATGTTTGGTATCTAGAAACATCAATTTCTATGAACACTCAAGACAGTTAAAATTACAATTAGTTGAAGACAAAACTATAAAATTGGTGTAAAAATTTGGTATGTCAGAGACATCAAAATAATATTTGTGTTAAATAGGAGGCATAATGTGTTATTTTTGTTTTTGATATTGTTTATCACTACTTTTATAGGGTTCTGTATGTTGTATTCATGATTAAATACAGCAAAATAAACTATTTCAAAAGGTAACAGGTATTTGTAATACTTGGTTTATTTACATAATAACTTTATTGCTGGAAGTTCGGCCCCTCAGCTGTTGACCTGCAGTAACTGTGGCCCCCTGGAGCAATTTAGTTGAATAGCCCTGACCTAGAACATCTTTTACAACAGAGCTTTGAGTCATTTTATTGACCATAATTTCCATTTTATGCAACATAGATAAAACAAAAATGATTGTTTTTAGTGAACAAATTGTCAGCTGAAATCCTTGGATAACTCAATAAAAGCTCAGAAACTCATGCCTAAATAACAAACATATAGATAATAACTCATATCTTGGTACACAGAAGGAAGGAGAAGCTGTTTACAGATTAAAAAAAAAAAGTTGTTTTAACATAATAATCACTGAGTCACAAGGTAAACATGCTTTTACATGTTGCAGCATCATCTTTTCTCCATAAAGGTAGTTTGTTTTTAAATTCAACGCATGACTAGACAGGAACTGTCTCAGACAAATGGAGACTGAATATAAATCAAGCAGACGCTCATGTGTTGAATACTAAAAAGATGTACAGAAGATGATTTGTCTTGTGGTTTTATAGTTCTGAGATGAAAAGATTGACCCATGAAACCAGCATATTTGAGCTCACCTCCATCACCATTATGTCCTTGGAGCTTTGTCTCCGGACTTTGGGGTGCTGGACCTTGACGGCTACCGTCTTCCCATCATGCAACACTGCTTTGTGGACCTGTGCTAAGGACGCAGACCCCTGAGGCTTCTCCTCGAACAGGACGAATATCTCCGAAAGCTGCAGGACAAGAGATGATAAACAAGACAAATAGTTTTAAAATCTTATATCCAGCCAAGAAAAAAACTTTCTGATCTTGTTTTGAGACTCATTTATGAAAACATGGAAAAAAAAAATTGGTTTTTACAAGGTTTTTCTTCTTCTTGCTTCCTTTTCACTCATGTATAGTAAGTGTTACAAAAAAAATATGTTTTGTATGTTAATGATGAAAGTGTTGAATTGATTGATTGATTGATTGATTGATTGATTGATTGATTTACTAAACCAGAGCAGAATGTGTAAGATTATTTATCTTTTTAGCCTGCATATTTGACTCAAATTAAGTGAAAGATCTGCCAGTGGAGTAGGACAACTGCACATGGTAAGATTCTTGAAATAAGAAAAATTTTAATTAAATTAGGTGGATTCAGGAATCTTACCAAGTGAAATTCTTACTCCATTGGCAGATCCACCCCCCCACCACTTAATTTGAGTCAAATTTCTAGACTAACAAGATTATTAATCTTATATTTTCTGTTAGTAAATCAGTCTCAAAACAAGATTTAAAAAAACTTTTTTTTTTGACTGATATAAGATTTTAAAACTTGGTTAGTTGGACAGTTTTGCAGTGTGTGATGTCGCTGCTCAGCTGTTCTCTTTGGGCAGAGGTCTATAAAGTACAAAAAGGTTACTAAGAAAAAGAAACATTACATGAACAGAAAATGACTTTGGTAAAAATAAATTTCACTAAAAGGAGAAAACTACTCAAGTAGAAGTCATAAAACTGATCACAAAAATTGGGAAAGTAAAAGTAAAAGTACTTTTACACACTCTAAGAAATAAACTGTTGAATTTACTGAACCAAACTGGCTCCACTAAGCCTGGTTGAGTAAATTGAGTGATATTTGTATTTTATTTGCTCAATTTACTCAACTAGGGTTAGTGGAGCCAGTTGACATGACTTTGTTGAGTAAATTCAATTATTTTTTTAGAGTGCAGAAACATCTTGATGAGTTCGAACATTTTTCACTTTGTAACGAGTAACTAGGTGTTAAATCTTAAAGTAAAGAAGTAAAAGTATCATTTTTAGATGATGTATAATGTAACAAAATAAAAGTAAAAGTAGCTATTTAAAAAAACAATTGGCAAAATTACAAATCTTCAAAAAACTACTTAAGTACTGTAACAATTTAAATGTATTTAGTTACTATAAAGCTCTGTCTTTATGTTGATTTGTTTAAACATTTTCAGACCATTTAACCAGGATGAATTCCTTATTGTCATCTTAGGAACTTGTTCAGAGATTTCTGGTTTGTTTTATTTTTCCATCTTCAACAGAAACATAACTGCAACAATGTAACAACGGGTAAATAAAATAGAAATTACAAATTTAGCTGAGTATTATGATTATCAGTGGTTTTGTCACCCAGAGAAAAAAGTGTTGGAGTCACATTGAAAAAAAAACATGTTATAAAATCTATTTTTAACCCTATATCACCATTTGTATCGTATTTGCTACACAGGATTCCTATGACCTCTATGACCATTTTCTAAAGGGTCGGGCTTTAAAGGGTTAAAAATTGACTTGTTATACCCTGACTCAGCTGTAATTTGTTGTCAAATTCATTCTTTTTTTTTTACCCGACTGAAATTTGCATTTCACGTTTCAACATTTCTGCCACGTGTGCTGATAAGATCCAGCAGCAACATGAATATTCACCGGGAGCTGATCAGCTGCTGCCTTCAGCCCACTCATATATCTCCATCACAGCGTTAGGCGCAGAGTTTGCCCTGAGAGCATAGGTGGTCCCTCATTAGCTTCCACTCATCTCTGTAGACTCACAGAACACACGGAGTAATTAGTGTGTGGGTTTGAAGGTTAAACAGACTTCCCGAGGGACCTTTTAGTTATTAGAGCAGACTTATTGTGTTCTTGGGAACCTACAAAATCACCCTGAGGCTTCTCGACTTCACGGATACAAATCTGTTCACAGAACAAGGAAGGGGGAGGGGGGAGGATACAACCTTCAAAAAATACTTTTCCCTGAGCACTCAAACGGCTTGGTATTTCAGCCCTGTTATAAACAAGAACGGGAAAAACAAATTTAAACAGAACTGTAATCATCCCTATGGTAAAAACTTAGGATACCTTAGGTGTCAAAACCTTTGCAGTTATTCCACATTATGAACATGTTATTATAGTGGATGTCAAAAGTTATCTGCCCCCTTATAGATATTTTTTGTTGTTGTTATTGTCACACTTAAATGTTACACACGAGCTAAATTTATTATTATTATTATTATTAAGTAGTGGTACTTTCCTCATATTTCCAGAGCTCAGAGTTTCTCATGAACAGAACGATTCCCCTGCTGCTTGTGCAACTTGAAAAGAGGCTAATTTGTACACAGTGTTGTCCCGTCAGGTGCAGGCAGAACACGAGCCCTGCAGAAAACGCAATAAATTATACATCCAGCACAAGATCCCGATGTGGCAAACGCTGAGTTCTTCATTATGTAAATACGCTAAATGGAATGAAATTGTCTCGCTGAGCAGCAAAGAGAACTCTGAGAAGTCCCAGTGAAATTTGAGCACAGAAAAGTCAAAATTTAGATTATTATATGAAATACAAAAAAAGAGGAGCTACAGGGGTCTGCAGCAGCGATGGGTTTGTGGCCTCTGATTCACCACGCCGCTCTGCCACCCAGTCCCTGCTCATGTTAAACTCAGCTGTGGAGTTAATAAACATGGTAATGCACGCGATCGGGTCCCGCTCCCACAGCGCGGACCCCTCGGTGACATACGTTCCCTGAAATGAGTTATGGCACAAATAAAATGGCCCCCGAGGCCTCGCGGTTGGATGACAACACATCGGAGCCTGTGTCACGGAGGAAAGGTGGCCAGTTTGGCTGCTGGCAGCGAGCCACGGCCCCAGCTGGGTGGAAATACATAAATCATTACAGAGCAGAGAAATGGAAGGAAATAAAAGAGATTGTACCAATGGAAAAAAAAAAAAACAACTTTGTAAATAATAATTTTAAATTCATGATATAATTACAGCTTCCTTTAATTTAAAGATTTATGTATCAAAGTCATTCTCTTTAAACTAAAATAATCTTATGTTGGGTACTGACAGTTATGTTTTAGTCAAAAATTGTATTAAAGGACAATCTCAAGCTAATCTCACATGATTGCAGAATGTGTTGGGAATAATAATTTAATTAATCATTTGAGCTCATTATCTGGAAAACTGTGTGAATTATACCAGTTTTTATGTTTTACAATGTCAGTTTGCTGTGGTGAGTCTGAATCATTATATTCTGCTACTTTCCTTAAAATAATTTGTTCATGAAATATTTTACTGACAGACGGTTGACTGTAACACCTAATGGAAGCGTTTAATAAAAAAAATGTTTCTTAAATCTGAAGTTTCTACTAGACTCCATCATATTTTATTTTGTAAAACTAAAGTGGCAAAAACTGAAAAAAATACAAATAAAGTTTAGATGCTACGCTTTGCATAGATAATGGTCACCCTTTCCTGTATTTTAGCTTCACCGTGTCATTATTTTATTTTATTACTTAATCCATAATAATCTACTAAAAGTATTTTATGATTCAATCTTATTACAAAAGAGGATTAGGGCCACTGAAATAAAGTAAGTCGGATTTTTGCCTTATTCTGAGAAAAGTCAGAATTCTGACTTTAATTTCAGAATTCTGAGATCAAAGTCCTATTTTATTTTATTTTCAGTAGTTTATAATCCCATCAGTCCATTTTTTTAAAGTTATCACAGCCTCCGCTGTAACAGCTTCCCTGTCCCATTAATGGACTTATTTTTTAAAATTTTCTTACGTCTAAACATCTACTTAAATCTGGACCCCCACACCTTTCAGTCCAACCATTGTGACCCCCCTGCCCGAGCTTTGTGACCCTCATCAGCTGCTCTGCTGTGAGTTCCTGCTTTTAGACGCAGCACCGCAGGTAGCTCCGCCTTCAGCTGCTCCTTCACAGCTGCTGCACATGAAACATCTATATGCTGCTGTTTAAATCAGCAGAGTTGTACTGGATTATTTCTACTGGAAGAAGGAAAAAACAGGAGTTTGTCTCTTATCATTAACACTCACCATGGAATGGAAAGACGGAGCATGAAGTGCTTATGTTCATTTGTCTCTACCACATGTGCCAAACTAAAGGCCCGGGTAACATTTGGCCTGTGGGTGACTCCTGTCTGGCCCGCCAGGGGGGTACCCCCTCCCCCCACAAAAAAAAACAACAACATAATAACATAATATGAAAATAGTTTCTTATATCAATGGTAAACTTAAAATTTATGGTTAAATGCAACAAAATAAACACATCTAAAAGGTGAAAGATAGTACTTATCCTGTCGCTGAGCTGTTGGTTAAATGTAACTGAGAAATTCAGTTAGATAGCTCAGTAATAATGTCTTATAATGTATTAAAATAAGCTGCTTTTAATCCAGCATCGACCACAAGCTTAATCTCCCGTATTGCATGTCGATCATCCATGGGAACAACTGGCCCTTTGAGGGCCACTATCATGTACTGTTAGCAAAATATCTGATGAGTCATTACACAAATTTAAATGACAAATTCAGAAAGTATTTTTAGTTCGACTACCTTAACAGATAAACTGTTAACCAAACTTTTATCTTAGTTTTACAGATTTAGTGCTACATTTTGATTTGATTGTAGCTGAAAGTCATTTACTCCCAGTGCTGGTCATTGAGCATAATCTTTAACTAAAACTTTAGTATTATTCATCATTATATTAACATTAGTTTCAAGGTTTGACCACATGACTTTAGTCTAAAATGTTGGTGTTAAAGGTTGCAGGTGGCAGGGATACTTTCAAAGAATGTTAGATTTTTAATATCTAAAAGTCTGTAAACATATGTTGACTCTTTTATTTTATCTCAACTCAAACATATCTGCTCATACTATCACAAAGTGAATCACTGAGTGACAAACCAATCACAAAAATCTGAGTAAAATAATAGAAGCATAACAGTTTAAAAGAAAATGTCAAAACCATGAAACACAACCAGCGTTTAAAGAAAACACATCAAATGATGAGGAATATAAAATACTGATATAAAACTGATCTTTTTCTAAAATGTGTTACAATAATAATTCATGGAGTGTTTTCCAGTCTGGTTCCAAAATATTTGGCTCCCTTTGGTTTCATTTTTTTGGCTCCTTGTGGATCGTAGCAGTTTAGTTACAAGAACCACCTCCACTTCCTGAATCGCCGTGTCCACAGATGTCCCCACACCTACACCACCCAACAAAACACCCATGATGCACTCATGTTATCTGGTGTCACGCTTTCAGCACCAGCTAAGTGTGACATTCGTCCTGGATTCTGTTTGGTGAAACAACATATTGCACACAGACCGGCCTTTTCAGCTGATTCACCAGAGAGGAGAAACGGCAGCCAGGACCCCCCTGCTCCAGATCTGTGCACAGTGGGAATGCATATGTCACCACAAATGGTGCTGAAAACAGCACGGCACCACACACTCACTGCTTCTATACGACACTATCCACGCTGTAATAAAAAAAAAAGAGGCATGTTCAGTGAAACGGAAATGATGCTGGAGCTGCGCCCCCTTCGACTCCGGAGCCGCCTGGAACAGCTCATCAGCGTTGATTCTTTTCCAACCACTCCAAAAAAAAAAAAAAAAAGGAGGGCTGATTCATCCTGCCGCCCGCTTTCTACACACAAGAATCATATTACCGCCTTTTCAGAGATAATGACGCCCCACACATAAAAAAAAGAAGAAATCAAACCCAATGAGCACGCTTTTTTTTTTTTTTAAATAACATGAACAAGACTGAGGAAACATGTTATATGGTGACTTTGCATTAGAAGAGAACACTTTGAATAACTGTTCAGATACAAAAATAACAAGAAACTTATAATTTAGAGCTGCTTTAGAGCTGCTGCAGGTGCGGTGATGCAAAAAGATGCTGCAGAATGGAAGACGGTTCAATGTTTCTCTTAATTATATGCTTACTATTACCACTGCTTCCTTCTACTTTCTTTGAAATACGTCCCATCACATGTCAGATGGTGCTGGCCTCCTATGCAGAGTCAACAAAAGCACCAAACTGTACTAAAGGCAGATTAGATAATCACTATTAAATAAATGCCCAAAACATGAAATATGTGGGGAAGATAATCTCTGTTACTCTGTTGGTTTAATGTACTTCAACTGAAATCCATTTTGTTTTTAAACACACACCAGGGAGGAGTGTGTGTTAGAGGTGGATCGATGTATCTGAGAACAACAGAGTAACAACCTCGCCTCCTGCAGGCCCTAAAAGGCCGTCATAACATCTAGTTTGAGAGCAAACGCTGCACTCTGTGCTAACAGCAGCTGTAATCGTTTACAGAACCAAACAAGGACACTGTGTCCTTCTGTGATGTTTGCCCTTTGTGTTTCTTTCATCACACAAAGTGCAAATGCAGAAACGAGATCAGAGTCTCGCCTTTAAAATGGATAATTTAGTTGTTTTTTTTTTATGTGGGCTTCTGTGTGGTAGTTCTGAGTAGTCAGTGTCTCACCTGCAGCACACTCAGTTCGAAGCTAGAATAGAATAGTTTTCTAGCAGATCATACAAACACTATGTTGCAGATTTTACCACTGCTTTATGAATATAATGCTGCTCTGTCATTAGAAACTCCTGAGGGATATGTCACTGCAACTCAAATATTCAACCAAGTATTGATCAGAATTGTGTAAAGTAATAGTGAACTAAAAAGTGCAGCATTCCTTAAAGGAGTACATTTCCCCCACTTCCTTTCAAGCTTGAATTTGAGGCAAAGATAAGATCTTAAAAAAGAGAATAATGTTAAGAGTAAAACAAGGGGTGTGGTCAGTAGATGGCGCTACAGACAACATTCCACAAGAAATACAGGAAAGGCTTAAATAATCTATTGTGATAATTTTGTTCATTACGGTAAGTAGAGGTCATGTGATCAGTGGTAGGCGTAACACATTAAAGCGTATTCGTGGACGTGCCATTATAAAAGATGAATTTTGCAACTATTCTGCATAACCAAGGCATTTTTTTTCTAATATGAAACATAGAAACGCATAAAAAACACAATGAGGCCTCACCTCCTTTCCCAGATCTTCCCGGATGACCTGCTGGATCTCCTCCATGCTGCTCTCAGGAGCTCGGCTGTGGAGCACCTTCAGGGTGGATGTGTACTCTTCAGGCAGCAGGTAGTCCAACGCGCCGAGGTGCTGGCCCACTTTGATGAAAGTCCCCCGGTTGGCGCAACACAAGTCTCGAAGGCGCTCTGCGGATCGTAGATGCACCTGCAGGTGAGAGAATGAAACAATAAGAAATAAAATGAGATCATGACAAAGAAGACTTTTAAATTACAACATAATTTATGATCTTAAAAGGAAACCAAACATGATAAATACATGACAGCAGAGGTTGTGTTGTTTAATGATCAGGGTCATTAAATTGTCATTTTAAGACAAACAAACATTTACAAAAACAAGAAAATGTCAAGGCCAAGAAAGTGTGAAATCTCACTGTTTCTGTTTGTTTCTCCTACACAAAAAGAAGCTTCTTTATGTCTATGACTTTGTGCTTGAAGGCATCATCATATGAAACAGAAGCGGGACAAAGACAAAAGAGCGTGTTGGTCCCGTCCCGTCTGTCCCATTTGAACCAGCTGGAAGTGATAATGCTTATAGAGAGTCTCTCTCCTGAGACCAGAGCAAATAAAAAGGCGTGAAATTAGCTCCCCTTAACCTCAATAACCCCTCACCACCACCGCCGCCACCCTACCCCCCACACACACACACACACACACACACACACACACACACACACACACACACACACAGCAGGCTCCCACAGGACCATTTGACACGAGTGTCATCTGTGAGATGATGACAAAGCAATGACAGAAACAAGTCACCAGAGATTACCAGATGAGCCTTTCTGCTCAGAAATGCACAAGAAGCCTTTTTGTTACATCAGCGCCACCTTCTCACAGCAGCACATACAAACTTTACAAAACAATAAACACACAGCAGAATAAATACTTGAATAGAACAGAAGTGATTTTATTTTATGTTCCAAACATCTCCTATTGGAAATCCTATTGTAGAAAATGATGAATAAAATGCTTGAATAAGTTTGTTGGATCTAACCTGAGATAAAATAAATAAAATTAATATACAAATATTAGAACCAAAGGTGTATAAAACATGCACAGAAAAATGGCCTTTTATTCTAACTTAAATACGTTCCCTTCTCTATTTGTTACAGAAAAGATGTAAATAAAAAAAATGTCAAAATCTGCTCAGATTTAAAAATAATGAAAAAAAATGGCCTTTTTCACCTTTTCAAATAGCAGCTTGTTGAACTAAATTATGTTTGTCATTTTCAGTACTTATAGTCATACTAAAAATTTAAGTATTGCCAGGTCTTAAAATAAGGTACAAACGTTGATGCTCAACAACACAATCACATGTGTTATTATCTGTTATCTATGCTGACTATATTTTAGAATCATCACGCCAAAGATGTTATTATGCTAACAAGACTTGTGCAAAAAATAGGCACAGCTGCATACTGAAGATGATGCATCAGAAATCTGCAGGAACTGAAAAAAAAAAACTGGCCTAGAATCTTTACTGAACTCTCTTTATGTCATTTATGAATATTGCTGATTGCACCTGCTATGATGATAAAATCAGTAGAATCACAGCATCTTAGATTTCCAACAAAAAGGCCTGAACAGCATTTCTGAAGGAAACTCTTAATTCACATCAAACAGCCTGCTTTTCTTCCTGCACAGAATCATTTCTCATTCATCTGATAGAAGCATTGTTGTGTTCTGCAGCAGGGCTGCGTGACATTCAGCATCATCACAGAAAGCTGATCAACAACCTTCAAGGACTGAAGTGAGATTGGAAACTCATTTGGAGGTGGATCAGAAGGAAAATGTCGACTCGTGGCCTGATCATCAGATTGATCGCTGCTCTTCCTCTCCTCTCCTCCAGTAATCAGCCGGGCTGCGTTGGTCGAAGGCGGGCGCACGCGGCTCCGGGATGACATCACCGTGGCGATGATGCTGCTCCCTGACAGCCCGAGGGGATTGCTGTGCCGGGATAGGCTGACGATCGCCACCGCCCCCCCTGCACCTCCACACATGCGCAGTCCGGTCACATGGACCATTAGTGATTGAGACACATGGGTTAATTTGTGGTACAACACAGAGACACGGCAGCTCCGTGCACAAAGCCCACACACACACACACACACACACACACACACACACACACACACACACACACACACACACACACACACACACAC
>JARVGW010000336.1:14766186-14780455 GCA_031762495.1 Anablepsoides rubrolineatus
CACACACACACACACACACACACACACACACACACACACACACACACACACACACACACTTTACACGACTGATGAGGACTGCTGGAGCAGTGTGTGTGAGTGTAATGGATAAAAAGGTGAGGAGATAAGGAGACGAGACAGGAAGGAGGGGAGGGAAGCAGGAAACAATGTGATTAAATAAAAAAACAGCAGCAGTTTGTTCCTTGTTGGAGCAGTTTGAACTTCTTTCTAATAAAAACTCAAACCTGCTCGGATAAAATCAGGAAGTAGAAACTTCCTGGAAGCTCTTCAGAAAAAAATGTGCATTTATTAATCAACTTCAATCAGATTTCAGTTTGAGAGTCAAAAGCACCTGCCAGATGTTCATGTAGCGCACTGCATTCAGAGTTTTGTGGCCTGCCTTCAGTTTCTGTTAAAACTGTTTCAGAGTTAAAGACCTTTGAAATAATGCTTATTGCCCATCACTTTCATGCTATAGTTTTAATCTGCTCATAGTACCTGATGGGGACAATGCTCAATGATTACCACACCAAATGTTAGCTTAATATCTAAAAAAATTACAACAAATTTTGTGTTTTTTATGTCAGTGGTCATTTGAATTGAGTTGACTTGAAAAGACAGACATCTAGTGATTACTTTCAGTAAAATCTATCCAGTAGTTTATGATAGGGCTATTTAACTGGTGGCCCGCGGGCCTGTGACACCTATCCATTCATCCGTCCATCCATTATCGATACCCGTGTCTTCGTTTTAGGGTCACGGGAGTCACTGGTGCCCATATTCAGCAGTCAGTGTGCGACGGGTGGGGTATGATTTAGAGTTACCCATCAACAGTCATGTTTTTGGTCTGTGTGAGGAAACCGGAGTACCTGGAGAAAACCCACACATGCACGAGGAGAACAAACTCTACTCAGAAGGGTTGTTGCATTTCTCAGTAGCTGCATTTTCATTGCAAATATGCGCAAATCTTTGTCGATATTCTGTTAATGTAAACGCATATAGCTACCACGATACTAGCGATCAGAGGAGACGTCGGGGTCTTATCGAGACTTTCGAGCGACAAGCCTCTTATACTTGGGAACGGAAACTTATGTTGCGTTTTTGGGAAATTGTAGTCTGAGAGTTTACTACATTATTTTACAACTTCGGTGATTTTACTACTTCTACTTCCTGATGTCGTCTTTTTCGCCAGTAGAAACAGCCTGTTGTTGATCACGTGACTCCCGTGATGCGAAAAAAGTGTTTCCATTGCAGTTTTGCGAAATACACCAATTTCGATACGGCTGAAAAACCACCTCTTCTTAGCGCATAAACATTTTGTCGAAAAACGTAAGTTTTTTCGAAACTGACGTGTTTCCATTGAGCAAATTTATTTTCGAAATTCTAATTTGCGCATTTTCATGGTCAATGGAAACACAGCTATGAATGGAGGACTGGATTTTTTTAAACTTAATTTAACATAAAAAAAAGATTTTAAATCAAATTACAAATTTTAAACTTCTGATTCAATGCAACAAAATAAACTAATTAAAGAGATTAAAGATAATACTTGTTATCTTGCATGCTGCAGTGTTTAAAATACTATCAATGGGCAACGTCTCACCCTCAATATGTTTTTGTGTTTAATAAATTTATACAAGTTATTAATAATCATTTTGTCCCCCATCATCAAGGCGGGGGACATAGATGCTCTCAGTCTGTCCACCTTATGAGATGATTTAAATAATGAACTCCTGTGACATTTCCAACAAAACTGCTAACAGTTGGTCACTACTGAATGCCCAAGTCCTAGTGACCTTTGCAAGGAGATGTGATCCAAGATGGCTGCCACCGTAACCAAACCTTACACATAAAAACATGACAGTAGCTCAGTCACAAAAGCAGCTCATGAGCTGAATCTTTTTTGGAAGTAGATCTAAGTGTGCCAGCACTTACTCTGAGTATTTGTAGATCACAAGCTATCACTACTGCTACTTTTTGCTATTTCTACTCTGCACATGTGATGGGGACATTGGGCTGACGTTGGGTTGTATAGGGGTAATTTTACATCATGATGTGTATTTACTTTGATACAAACCCTGCAGAGCCACCTGGTTCTAAATAAAAGAAATATGTATTTAATGTTTAGGTTCTAACTCAGTACTATAGTAGTAGTATCAGCGTGTACCCTAACTGAAGTACTCATACTCAAACTCGGTTTGAGAAAAACTGGTATCGAAACACACCAATGTAAAGTTTTAAAAACTGATCTTGTGTGATATGTTTACACTCAGAGTGAAGGTTAAGGATCAGTTTCAGCTATTACCTCATCAGATCTCAGCTCAACATCTACGGATATTTTACGTTTTGCAGAATGAATTTTGGAACTAACACCGTCATGCAGAACAACCGAGGTAAACGAAATAATGGAAGTTCAGTCAGTTTCAGCTTCTCTGGCATTTCAATGCAGAAAAATGTCCCCCAGCTTTAAAAAAAAAAGTTAGTTTAATGAGGCCTGCTTCTTGTTTTTCTTGGTGTTTAGTCTCTGTTTATGTTAAAGCACAGGAGCCTCGGGGCCTGTTCCCCGTGGAGCCGATCGGTGGACAGCCTTCAGATGCCATTAAGCACAGATGGCAAATTGTTTTCTGGGAGTGTGCCCCCTCCTCTCCTCTCCTCTCCTCTCTTTCTGTGCACTCTGATTGTGTGCAAGTGTTGCAGGGGGGGGAAACCAGAAGATTAAACATGGTGGTTAAATCAATTTGACACAGATCCTCACTGCAGACACAGACACATTTAATGATCTAAACTCTAACGCGGATATACAACTCCTTTAATGTTAATTATTCATTTTTATTGTACGATAAACCTCAGAGCGGTCTGTAATAAGTATGAATCCTTGCACGGGGAGTCAGAGGTGCGGACGGTGCGTGCAGCTGGACAGCAGAGAGCGAGCTCCAGCTGCAGTAATTGATTTCTGCAGCCACACCACGACTAAATGACTGGGATTAGTGGACTATGAACAAGACCTATTTATTACCGGGATGCTCATGATTAGCTCGTTACTCAGTTCACTGAGGCTCATCTCGCCGCCTGTCACCGGGGAGGGGGAGAGGCTGTGCAGTGTTTGTGCTCAGATTTAAGCCTATATAGTCAATAACGCTCATCTACAAGTATTATAGCAGCAAAGCCACTAAGAAGGAATCCTCCTGCTGTTAATGCAGTCACAGAGCCCCTCTGCTGCTCTATAAAGTAAAAAACATGTTATTTTTAACAAAGCCCGACAGAGGCACAACAAATTGGGAACATTTCAAGGCATTTATCTCTCAGCGCCCTCACTGTGCCTCTGTGAGGCTGCTTTCCTCGCAGTAGTAGAAGAAGAGTGAGGATGCGGGGTTCAGAGTAAAATGTCTGCGAAATGAAGAAGAGTGAGGAGTCAGGGAGATGGAGGGGGTTGATTTTTTTCAGCTGGAGCCACAGTTAATTTCATGCTCTGCATTTTATTGTCATGCCTCAGTGATTGTGGCAAAGTGCTACGAGGACGGCAGAAACCCGTTTTGCCACTAGCTGCTGGCCCCTATGGATCAGCAAGAACCAGACGAGCTCACACAACCCTGACACACGCTAGGGTCCAGACTACACTACACCAGGTTGTTTTTTTCTCTGTTTAAAAAATAAATAAATACATAAAAAAAAACACACTGTCCACACATTCGACACAAATGTTGGAGTACCCATTCTGCACCACAAGGAGGCAATACCATCAGTGACACATCAAATTCATTACTCATTACATATTACATACATAAATAATAACCAGAGGCAATTATACATCTCTTTTTTCCCTTGTACTTGAACACTAACTTAATGACTTAGTTTGACTAATTTGTCTGTCATGGCGGTTTTTTCTTGTAATTTTTGTATTTTTCTGCACAGTATCTTGCTTTTATTTTCATTGTTGTCTAATTCCAGATAGTCCAGTGCTGTAATTATTATTATTATTTTATTCTATGTTTATTTTTATTGTTACCATCTTTATTTGTATTATTATTGCAACAGTTGATAATGTCACATAGCAATATAATGTTTCTGTGGATTATGTATGTATGTATGTATGCATGCATGCATGTATGCATGCATCTGCCACTGCTACACCCAAATTTCCCCGCACGAGACAATAAAGGCTGTTTCTATTCTATTCTATTCTAAAAATGAAACTATTGTAAGCTGGTTTTAATTTTGTTCACATTTTTCAGCTGATCTTTCAGGTTTATTGAGCACAGAGTCAGGACCAAATGATAGAGACTCAGCCCAGTTAGGTTTTGATTTTTGCCTGATTTCAAAAACACCTCTGCAGATGATTTGTGCTGAGAAAACGTAGATAAAACTGGCCTCGGCTGATGGTCGTGGCCTCACCTGTAGATTCACCAGCGTTTGTTTTGGTTTAGGTGAGCAATTTGTTTAAAGTCTTTCAGCTTTTTCGAGTTCGGGGTTTGTAACTCGAGCTGCGACATAAACACAACCTGAGCCAAACCACAAATACAACAGACACGCACACATTCCTGACAGACAGTCGACTTCGGTGACTTCATCGGTCACCATGGCAACAACAAGCATGTCCATCACTTGGCTGAGCTCCGGTGAAACATTTCACCTGTGATGCGTGAGCAGCAAGCCTAAATGTTGTGGCGTAAACAACAAATAATCCAAAGTTGAGTGTATGTAGGACCACCTATTAAAAGGATTCTGTCCTGTTAAATGTGGATTATGAAGCACAGAGTGGCCACTCCTTTAAAAAAAACTGAATTATCTGAGGCGCTGTGCCAGCGGCTGTGGGGACCCATCTTCTCCTGGCGGCACGCAGACTGAACCGCAGCGCCACAGACATGGAGTGTTTCGCTGCTGCTGGAGACCAGCTTGTCGGCCATGATGTAACCACAGCAGGCAGCTGGGAAGCAAATGTTAAACGTCTCCTCATCCACATCCCTGAAGGATTTTCCCGACTCAGACTTGTTGGGCCGATAAGCTGCTGCCACGAGCTCGTCAAGGTCAGCAGTTATCTGGCCCCACCCGCTATTTACATAGCATGTCCCTCACAAGAGCCGGAGCTCCAGGAGAGGCGGTGGACACTTATCTAATCTGAGTATTCCTCTCAGTCAGGATGCTCTGACAGAAGCGGACAACGCTGACACCTGCTGGCAGAAAGCAGAACTGCAACACCTTCTGATTTTAAACACTCTTACTAAATGTAAAGCTCCTGTTAGGATCCAAAGGAGACAAAAAAACTATGTGATGTATTTTCAGGGTAAAATGTTTATATATCATGATGTTCTTCTGACCATGTGCAAAGTTTTTGCCTCTAAAAGTGACAGCTTGACATTTGATCAGGAACATGTTTTCATTTGAACAAAACAAAAGAAAAAAAAAATTAGACAAAGAGCATTATGGGATTTGAGAATTAGCCTTTTTTGCTAGATAAGGTTTTCTTTTGTTTGTTTTATCTTATTTTACATACTGGTCAGGACCCATGATTTTATCATTTTGTTCTAATAAGTATAATCTGAGAGACAGTTTATGTATTTTTGCCTGATTGCAACTTTAAAAAGTCTTCTGCTGTGATTTACAAAGTTCCTAATCAATTTTTTTAAACAAAACAACTGTTAAAATGTGCATGCATATCAATTTAAATTATATTAGTGATGAAAACATGAATGCTGTCATAATTTTAGATACCATCATGATTAAATCAGATCAATGCATTTGGACCAAAGCCACTGTTATTTGTTAAATTTAAAATAGAGAGTTGTGATGACTAAATCTGAAGAAACACTTGGAGGATTTTCTGAGAAAATGATGGACTCAAGAATTAAATGAGTCAACTGCCTTTTGTTGCATTTACTTGCAAAAAGAGAAATAAAGGAATGAATCAAATAAGAAAAAAAAAAGAAATAATACTGCAATTGCTGGTTGTGATCTAGAACAGGGCTATTCAACTGGTGGCCTGCGGGCCACATCCAGCCTGCGAGTGACCAAAGTTCGGCCCGCCAATTGGTTCATCCATCTCTTAAGCCCAAACTCCCAGTTTTCTACTTTAATTACTATAATTCTTTTAGTTAAACATAGACATGTTTGGTATCTACAGAACTTTGAATTTTGGCTAGAAGCTAAGCACACTCAAGACAGTTAAAATTACAAGCAATTGAAGAAAAAACTATAAAAGTCAAAATAAAATTGGTTACAAGAATTTGGCAAGACAGAGATGTCAAAATAAAATTTGTGTCAAACAGAATGTGTCCTTTTTGTTTTTTAATATTGTTTAATTATCACAACTTTTATAGGGTTCTGTATGTTGTAATCATTATTAAATACAGTAAGATAAACTATTTCAAAAGGTAACAGATCTTACTTGGTTTATTTACATAATAACTTTAATTTCTGGATGTTCGGCCCCTGAGCTGTTGACCTGCAGTAACTGTGGACCCTGGAGCACTTTAGTTGAATAACCATAAAGGCCTGAATCTATGAGCCAGTTAGGGCTGCACGATATTAGGAAAACCTGTGATGTGTGATAACAGTGCCTAATATTGTGAAATAAAACAAATACACAAGTATGTAGTGTTTATGATGATAAGCAAAATTTCAGGCTTCCATCTGGGTGACAAAATGCATAAATGTAAACTATTAAGCCAACCATTTATTGCAGTTTATGCAGTTTTTTTGTGATATGCTTATCGCAATGACAATAAATTTTCGATATATTGTGGAGCCCTAGAACCAATCAGAGAATGTGTGTGACCCAGAGCTTCTGTCTCAGCTTGCTCTATTGAACACAAAGTCAAGACAATAAAATCCAGTAGCCTAAAACACATACATCTGGGTTCTTAAACAAAACATAAAAACCTTTGAAACACAGAACGTATGAAACAGATTTCAGGTTTCATTTCTACAGTGAGCAAGAAGAATCTGCCAGAACAACAAAGAATGTGTCACATATAAGCACAATGCATTTCCAGGTGTGATGTTAAGGTCCATATCTGCAGTGTTTTATAACAGACTCAGAGGAATGGCTCTTTTTTTTTTGCAGGTATAAGAGTATCAGTTTAATCAAGGATAAGCCAAATGAAAATACAGCAGAGCTCCCAGCCAGAGAAGCAGCTGATATAAAGAGAGATATTTCCTCTGGTGAGAAGTCAGCAATCAGCATCAGCCAAGCCTTTGATTTCTTCCCCCGCGGTGCCTTCGTATTACTGTGACGAGCTCAGACACATTCAGTGTAGAGGGGTAAAAGGCAACTCTTTATCTTTAACCTTTGGGTGGTGCTGAGACAGAATCTGCATGATACAGTGCAGATGTGCCGAGTGAATCAGCGTTTTGTTCTCCTTTTCATCTCAGCCATGAAAAGCCACCTTCAAAATGGCTGCTCGCCTACAGCTGCTCTGCTCACTGCAGAGGAAGCAGGGGGGGCCATTAGACATCAATGTGTGTTTGTCCTCACTGTCAACAGTTCATCATGTCCCCGGCTTCTCCTCCTACTCCCCTCTCCCTCTCTCTCTCTCCAGCCCTTAAAATAAACTCGTAACCTGTACTGTGCTCTCATCTCCTTTTTTTCTGTTGGCTTTCAGTTTGACTCAACAATCAAACGCTCAGTCTGTCTCTCTGTTTGCAGTCGCAGCATTTGTCTTATAAACTCAGCTGAAACTGATGAACCGTGTGCAACAAATGCATAAAATGGCCCTTTATTCAACATTTGTTATACTAATATTTTTGACCAAATTAGCCCATTAGTCAGTGCCAGTAAGGCGTTAAGAACTTGGATCTCTTGAAACTGTATTGTACTGCAAAGAGCTTCAAAAACAAGTCATTTTAAATTTGCCTTCTGAGACCTTTACTTGTTGCCAGATGAATAAATATTTGACGGCACATTGGCCTTGGAAAACATGAAGGTTTTTTTATCACCACTTTCAGTTCTACTTCTTTAAAATGACAGTGTGAGCTTTAAAAACTAACACTTTTCACCTTGGATAAACCATTCTGCCATGACGTTAAATGATTTAAAAAACAAATAAAACATGGATGGTCTTTGAAGGGTCTTGGTAAAATCTTCAGGGGTATAATAAAAATACATTATATGTAATCAAACATGACAGGTTGTGGAGAGTTTTGAGCAGACACAAAACATCTGTGTTGAAGTCGTGCTTAGGGGTGCACCAGTTTTGAGATATCTGAGATCAGCTGACTGTTAGATAAGTCCGGTGGAAAAGATCGGCTTTTCTACCTCTACAAAAGGTCTGAAAATCAGCCACTGTCCCCATTTGCTCTGTTGTGAGCTCTACCTAATGTCCCGTTGAAACAAGTTTGTATTGTTTCAATGTTTTTCAATAAAATAACATTGGAACATTGAAGGTGTATTGTGACCTCATAACATCTGACAGTGTCAGCTATTTAAAAAAAAAAATCGGTATTGGACAAAATCAAAAAACGACTCAGACTTTTTAAAGATTGGTGAATGGAGATCAACCAGAAAAATGCAACTGATGCACCTCTAGTCGTGGTGGTTTTACACCGCTTTACACATTTTCACAATTAAAACTTTACATGTAAATAAATTAAAAAAGAAACATTATTAATTTGGGTTTAGCTTCAGTATCAGTACTTGTAGTTGTATTTTATTTAACATCTTATTGCAGCATAAATTTCATCAGCTAAGTTGTGGGTCAGGCTTGTCATGCAGGCTGTGGCGAGCAAAGCAGGGTTCATCCAAAGTGAAGTGAAAGAGCCACAAATATATCCCATCATTTTAACCTGTGAAACGCATTCAGCCGATAGAACAACAAACCTGAGGCAATAACACAATGCCGCTTTGCAATTATGGGTTCTGTTGAAACTAAACAGAAACAGCATGCAGAGGTGTCACGTGACTTCATGATATATTAAGTCATTCCCGTTTAAAATCACTGCACTTGAAAATCTTTACATTTCCAGACGTCTAAACCTTCGAGCGACAACTCCCAGCCTCGCCGCGAGGCCTCAGACATCGGTCATGCATTATTCATTTGCATTAAGTAAGCTACATTTAATTTCCCAATCATCTGTTGGCATGGCTTGTAATGAGATGCTAATAGAAGCCTGTACTCTTTGAGAGAGAGAGAGAGGGGGGGGGGGGGGGCAGTGAAAGAGGAGAAGGAGAGGATTGCATAATTATTACAGAGATAAAGACCTATCTCCATCAGCCAGAACTCGCTCTTGTTTATGGTCCTGTTCCTCCTACTGATGCACATTTTAATCTGTCTCCAGTGTTTTGTCCTTGATTTGACTCACTGGACCTGAAGGACACGTGGAAAGACCAAATGACAGAACTGCTGTCCAGATAGATCATTTATAAAGTCATATTTCAATAATCAGAACAGACAAGTGATAAAGTCCAAGAATTAATGCAGTAAGAAATAAAACAACACTAAAACAACAAACACTGTATAAAATACTCAAATGAAGTCAACATTTTGGTTTAGTTCATTTAATGAGTTTATTCTCATGAGGACTATATATTTTATTTAATTAGTTTATTGTGTTTATTTAATGACATGTTGAACATTCAATATATTTTTTCTTATGTAATTAGTCTATCGTTATATTAATGGAGTTTGACTATTTTAGTTTATTTAATGGGTTTAGTTTATTTCTTATTTCTGAGCCAAAAAATATGTTTTACTGAGTTTGGTTAAACTGTTAGGAGGCTTTGGTGACACAAGTCACAGTTAGAAATACCAAAATAAATCTAACTTAGAATACATACAAACAATGTTTTATCATTGTAACGCCTCATAATCGAGTCCATAAATGGAGAACAAACCACAGGGTTCCCACATCTTGGAAAACATCAAATTCAAGGACTTTCCAGTACCAATTTCCTCAAATGAAAGAACCACGCGCTACAGTAATTACCTACTGCTACCACAGAATGTTACCAATAAACCGCTTTAATATCATGCAAATTCAATGAAAAACTGAACAACATATAAGTTGTTGGGTCAGAAACAATGACGTCAGTTTACCGTTATCCTGAGTTATCCACCCCAACACATGTAAGTTTTTTATTTTATAATTTTGTTTTGTTTGTTTTTTTAAAGATGATGAAAATCAGTCGTGTGAATAGAGAAATTCAAACCTCCAAAAAAACATTCAAGGACTTTCAAGGACAAGTGTAATTTTTGGTTGTCTTCACAAACTTTCCAGGGCCTTGATTTTTTTTTTCAAATTCAGTAACTTTCAAGGATTTCAAGGACCCGTGGGAACCCTGAAAACATTTAACTTTGATTTTATGTCGACTTTGAACTGAAGTCGGAGCAAGTGTTGACTTTGTCATTGAACAGACAACCGCTATGAGCTGCAGATGTGATTCTATAGGCATGTTCCAGGTCTCATTTAACTGACTCGAGAGTGCTCCCCGTTCTGTGATGCTCTCTAATTGGCTGTGAATGGCCCCTCGGGTCGCTCAGGGAAGCCTTTGATGAGGCTGGAAGACTGGCTGCTCAAGTGGCTTTTGAATCAAGCTCTCCAAGAGAGGCTGAAAAGCAGCTGGCTGCTCCGCTGAGTGATGAACACACTAACAGGATGACGAGGAAGAGGACGTGCACTCGCAGGAGCTCATTAACTGTTCACTCAGACAAGAAATCACAACAAGAAAAATAGAGTTAGGAGTCAGGAGCTGCTGAGAAAAACGACTTCATCTGACACAAAAGATGAGAGTCGTTTTAAACCTGCTCGACGGAGTGATTCCCAAAGAGCGATCAGCTGAAAACTGGTCATACAGACGGATGATGCAACTCTCAGGGCTGGTTTTTACTGGAGTCCTGCTCATCTGATGGATGTGTCATTTTTTAAACCCGAGGTTTCGTTTGTGTTCAACTCGTCAACTTTACCTCATATTTAAGCTTCATCAGGTTCATCATAACCAGACAAAAATACAGGACAGAGAAAGATATAAAAAATGCTCATAGTTATTTTTAAAGTGACATCCATATTCATGAAATACAAAAAAATCAAAGAAAATATATTTATATTTAAGAAACTTGACATAATACATGTGATTTTACCCATTTTGTCACATAATTGGCATATTTTCTTTTAAACTTGGCTCAGCTAAAGTGAAACTGGAAGTGACATGAAAAGAGAACAAAAACTCCCTGGTTTTTGTTTATTTAAACAATATTATTTGAACTATGACTCTTTTTCCTCTCTCTATGATAGTGATAAAACAATCTAAAGAAACATCTGATTCTTCTCTACAGGCTGTGTTGTTAGCCATTTTAGCAATGCTCATCACTTTCTGTTACTGAACATGCAAATATCTAAACAACTGTTCATCTCAGCGGCATGAAATCTTTTTTACAATATGTTAATAATGTTATCTTTCCATAAATACATTCATTTTTATTACAAAGCTTAATGTCACAGGCACTTTAAGGTTCAAAGGAGCTACAACTTTATCATTTAGGCAGCCTGAATGCTAGGATCTGTTTTTTCTCTGTTGAGTTAAAGAGTTTTAAAAACATTTATATTGACTGAATCTGAGTTTAGATTAGTTTAGTTATCGTATCCTACAAAATAAGAGCCCTCAACCTACAGCAGATGTAAAGCTGACCTTATCAAGTCTTATACCCCCACCTGCTGTCCTCTGAGGGTGAAACAGAAAAATGACGCTGCAGGAAAAAGAGAACTAAACACAGAGCCACAGATCTGACGCCTCACCTCTCTGACTTCATGATAATTAGGAGCTGAGCCTCCTCTCTGGAATAAATCAGCAGCCTGCATTAATTCTAATCAGCCTGCGCAGCCAGGCTTGACCAACAGGGCCCAGGGGGGCCACAGTCCTGTCTGAGCGTTTGAGTCCCATTCATACGGCCAACCATGCTGAACCACGCTCTGCAGGGTTCAGTGCAGAGCTGCTGCAGCGGCAGCAGAACTCTGGGAGTGTCTGACCTTTACTGCAGCGCTCACCTGAGTGAACCTGAGCTGTGACCTTTTAACAAACACCAGAACAAATCAGTCTTTATGTCAGCGAGTCGTTACGCTCAGGACCACCGACCTGCAGGGTGTTTAAAACAAAAAAGCAGCAGCTTAGATACAGATTAGTCAAAAAAAAAGATCTGGTTGTTACATTTCAGCCACTCTGTAGAACAAAAAAGTGAATATTTGTTTTCCTGAACCCAGAAGGTGTGCATTATTTCTTATGTCCCAAAGACATGTTCTTATCACTGTCAGATAACAGTTTGTAGGGATGCACCCCCAGCATTAACATTAGTATCGGTCCACATCTTTTTTTATCATCTCTGTGGGTAACGATACATAAAAAAACAAGTGTTTTCTCTGACAACTTGGGTGTAACAAAACGACGGTTGTTCAAGCTTCGCTCTGCGCGACGTGCAGCGGGAAGGATGGAGAAAATGATCCCGCGACACGACGGCTCGACGTAACTTTTCTACAGCGGGAGGGAAAAATGTTGAGGATTTATCTATACGTGTTTTAAAACGCTATATTTCTTCATTTGTTTTCAAAATCACCCAACACAGAAATCTTCCTTCAGATATAAACATCAAAACCATCTATCTACCTTGGATTTAACAGCGCAGTACTCCTCTGTTCCATACTCCACGTGTCTGAAAGCAGTCAGGTAGTCGTAGCTAATCACCGCCGTCTGCAGACAGAAAGAATTTGAAAACATGTGAGACATCAGCAGCTCAACTTTTTTTAAAAACGTTCAAACAAAAATCAACTAAACATTGTAAAGTTTAGACTGGCAGTTTTGCAAAGTTTTTTTTTGGGGAACCAAAGAGTAAAGATCATCGGCCTTTGGTGACTGTTTGAATATAAATATATATATTTTTTTATTTATCTGAGTTATAAAGCCAGCCTTTGTGTCTCAAGTCAGTCCGATGATCAGAAGCACAGGAGATTATAAAGCAGGGCTACAGTTAATGCAGACCAACGTGAAAGGGGCCGAACATCCAGCTGTTACGTAAATAAACCAAGTATTACAAAGATCTGTTACGTTTGAAATAGTTAATTTTGCTGCATTTAATCATGGATATAACTGGTGAAGACTCTCAGTTATCCATGTCGTGATCAATCAAAAAAAAAAAAGTTAAAAACAAAAACAACTGGACTTTCAATTCTAAAGTTGAAGGTGTTTCGCTTCCCATCCAGGAGGCTTTTTCAATGGGCATAACATACAGAACCCTTAAATATAGTGATAGTAAAACAATACCAAAAACAAAAATAACACATTTTGCCTCCTATGTAACACAAATATTATTTTGACATCTGACTTGCCAACCAATTTTATTTTCATTTTCATAGTTTTATCTTTAACTGCTTGTAGTTTTAACTGTCTGAAGGCCCAGACAAATATGTATATTTAAGAGAATGATAAAGGTTAATTTTCTGGAGAAATATTTAAATGTATGAATTATTGTTCAAGAAGCTAAACTTTTATTTATTTATTTATATATTTATTTTTTGTTTTTTGTAACTAAAGAATATTTTTGATTGAATTCATTTGAGAAAAAGGGGCAGATATAATAAGATTATTTTCTTCTTCTGCTACCTTTCATTTAATTTATGACTTGTATTTTTGTTGTTTGTTGAATTTATGTTGTTGTTTTTTAAGAAATGAATAAAAAAAAGGCCCCCACATACTCGGGCGTTCTTCGCTCCGTGCGGACAACAAAGTGAGTGTCCGCCAGACTGGTCTGCGCAGAGATCAATATTTTACACCCGCGATGTCGCACAATAAACTGCCCGGCGAGTTCACATCAAACTGTTTTGGATGCAACACCAAGCTGATGAAGTTGAGAATCTGAGTCAAAATTTAAAGAACTTTCTCATGGAGGAGATTAGAAAGCTTTAGGACACGCCAATGAAGGAATCTAAAGACCGTCAGCGTGCAACAAATTCATGGGAGGAAATAGCTCAGATCCTGGGTAAGTAGTTCTTTTCTTTTTTTTCTTTTGTTGTTTTAAAGCTAAAATGTAAACTCTCTCTTCCACCTCGTCCTTGACATCATGACTAAAATTGTGAGGAATCAAAGAATTTGTCAGGTGGTCAGTACGCTCAAGTATGAACTCTCTAATGTCCGCAGACAATATGTCCGCGCAGCTCACGGACTGCACACAGTAAGCCTGAGTACAGTGGTGGGCACCGCTAATTGAAAAATTAGCTCCGCTATTTCTAAACCGCTTATAAATTATTTTAGGTCCGCAACTTCAAATCCGCTTATATCATAAATTTATTAGCG
>JARVGW010000336.1:14783348-14805149 GCA_031762495.1 Anablepsoides rubrolineatus
TTAGAAAGCGCAAATCCGCTTATGAAATATAAATATTAGTAAGTCCGCACATCCGCTAGTGAAATATTTAGTTCCGCTTATAGCGGATGTGCGGAAGTGCGGAACTGTGCCCACCACTGCCTGAGTATGTGGGAGCCTTGAGATATTCATTTGATTGACAGATGAACTGACATGTGACACATCAAAGTCTGTTTTATAAAAAATATATTTTTACTGCACTAGTGTCAGTCTGCTTAGTCTAAACCACTCTACCAGTGAAACTGCTGAATAGTTGTTTCTGGCATTTTCAAGAGGTTTGCTGTTCAAGAACAGCTGCTGACCATTTCAAATTCAAATTGTCTTGACATCTGAATATTACACCAACAACACAAACAGCTTCACACTGATGTTTGGGCTGTTGTTTACATTATGACATAAGGAAAATTATTATACCTTCAAAACCAAGATCCTCATGAAGTCCTACATTTAACATTGCATTGTCACTGACAGTAAAGGCGTATGAACTAGTTTAGTTATTTTCTTGTTTGTGAAACACCCGAGCGTCAAACTCACATCTAAAACTGTGCTCTATCTAAACACAAAGTCACTTGTTATTTTTGATGTATAGGACCAAAACGACAGAGGTGAATGTGAACTCACGGTGGCCGCGGCTCGTCCGAAGCGAATCACACTCAGGTCGTTGATGTCCAGCTGTTTGTTGTAGAGGTAAAAGCCAGAGGAGGCGAACACTCCTGTGGCCAGAGAGGAGACTTTCAGGAGCCGGACCGCCATCAGAAGACTGCAAGGTAATAAAATAAAATGAAATAAAATAAAAGAAGTCAGCAAAGGCAGTTTAAGAAAATGTTCTGAAATGAAGACTAGACTAAATAAATAAACAAAATCTGCATATTAATGTGTCCTTTGGTTGACCAGGCAACTGTGTGTTTGTCTACCTACAGAAACAGCAGAAGTGACTGAAAACAGGTTAAACATCCAGCAGGTCTGCAGAAGCCAACTAGATCAATACAGGCAGTTCAATCATGTGATTCAAGATTCTGACAAATTTAGCAAAGTGTTTTGTTTACATTGAGCGCATACCCACATTTCAGAACTGCATCCAAACATATCTGGAAAACTACTGATGTAAACTTTTACAAACTGCACCATTTGGTAAAATTCTGGATAAACTATTATACATAAATGAGTACCATTAATGTCTATGTTTAACTTCAATTCCTCAGCTCATCAGTTCAAAAGGTTGCATTCAAATATTTACTAATTTAAATTGATTCTGTCGTCACACATCTGACGGGTGGATGTATATAAAAATAAAATAAATAAAGTTTATGGACAGGGTGTACTCTTCGGTTCGGCACTCACCCCTCAAGCAGCCAGATCCAGGTTCGGGTAGAAATTCACGCTCCAGCTTCGTTGGACCGAGTGACTGTTACACCTGTCTGACTACAGGTGTCCCTCAGCGTCCGGTGGGTCTCATTTGTTAATCAAAAACCGTTCAGTCCATCGTGATGGCTGTGACCTGCACACACCGCTTTTCACAGTCAGTTATGCAAGCGTTTTGTAACCGGAGTGTGTGAACGAGCTAACAAACAACAAACTAACACACAATGTCAGCTAGCAAACACGCTCCACATGTAAAAACAACCGCATCGTTCTTCTTCACTTACCGGTTTTATTTTTGGCCTCTTGCCGTGTTTCGAATCGGCAGGAAACAAATCTGGATAATGTAGTTCTCACTGAGAAGAAAGTCTGAATTTAAGTGTAACATAGAGGTCAAAAATAAAAGTGGGAAACAGGTACGTTTCAGTTTAACCTTTGTTTGGTGTTTTCGAATTGTTTGCGTTAAAGTAGCGACGACTTTAGCTCGACTTTTGATGGCTTTGACAGATTTAAACTACATTTTCCGGTACAGACGATGACGCGTTCACGTACATCACGGTCAGAGCGGTTCACGGAAGTCACGCTGCAAGACTCGCCTTCTGACGCCGCCATATTGGAGAGGGAATCTTCAATATGCTGGAGCTGTGTGAATCTTTTAAGTCTATACAGGAGAAGAAACAACTGTCCGTTTTTATTATTTTCCCCTTAAATATCAAATATTGTTTTTATATGTGACAGTAATAGCTACTGTTACAATAGCTATTATAAGCGTGAAGTTTGTATTTTATTTTTGCTAAAAAGAAAAATGGAAGTGACTGTTTGATTCACACTCACTAAGATTATTTACTTTTAATGTACCTAAAATGTGAAAGGTTAACATTCGAACATAACTATTTTAGTGGTGAATTTTTCCACAAGTGTGAATTCACTTAGATAAACCCCTTCTGTCCCATTTTTACCAGCTGGAGTCAAACATGTACCTGCTCTAAATTTACCCATAGTTTAATTCTCATTAGATTAAATTCAGGAACATATGTTCATTTTAAACCAGTCACACATTGTCAATACGATCCTGATTCATAAAATAAAGAGTAGCTGAACTGCAAAATGAAAATGCATTCAAGTAAAATATCAAAATTAAATATTGTCTTTATTACCAAACAGAAAACTGTTTGAATTTACAAGATGTCTTTGAGAGAAAGAAAGAAATATCACAATCAATTCACAACGTATTACTAGACGGCAAAAAAAACACTTGGGTTTGTTGAAAAAGAAAAACATTTTGAGATGTTAAAACACACATTTATACACCAAATGTAGCAGATTGATGTTGGAAGCTGAGGGAGCAGGAGTGAAAGCAGTCTCAGTAGCTCAGTCAAAGTCAACGTTTCTGTTGGGCCTCTGGCCTGCAAACTGACGGGTGTTCTTCTGAACCTGAAGCTGGAATCAGAGATCATCATCAGGTACATGAAGGGTGCATACAGTCTCATTTCATTAAGGAAATTAATTTAATTTAAAACCATTTAATAACACCTAAAACAGAACCAGTTTTCCCACTGACAAGTTGGAAAGGATGAAGATATAGAAATCAGTGTCAGCTCAACTTTTTCTATATTAGTGAAGACTCCAAGTAAGTCTGTGCATGAAGGAGTAGTTTTACCTTTGTCCCCTCCAGAACATGACTGTCTTTTTGAAGTGCATTGTTCAGCCCCTCCTCTGTTGAGAAACGGATCCAGCAGAAGCCTCTGTGGAAGCCTGTCTCTTTATCCTGATTCAACACAGACGTGAAGAAACTTTATATTCATTAGTGTCAGTCAGCATCCATTACCAGTACTCATGGATTTAATAAGTGAAAACAACAAACAAGGGTTCTACTAAAATGTTACTGTTTTGCACTTATAATTAATTTGAAGTGTTCTTGCATAACTACTTAATTGTTTTGCTTTGCATTTTTTTAATTAATAGGACTGAGTGCATAACTTCAATGTGTTTGAACTGTGTGCGAAAAACTTACAAATGGAAGGAAACACTTCTTTACTTGGCCAAACTGTCCAAAATACTCCCTCATCTCCTCTGAAAAGAAAACAGGACCAGGTCAAGATTTTGAGGACAAACTCTCAGTTTAAGACTCAACAATTTTGCTTTAATATTCAGGTGTTTTACAGGAGCACAAATACAGTGATCATATTAAAGTCTAAGAAAGAAGAGAGTTATTATGCATTTTGCACTAAATACTTCCAGCATCATGTTTATGTTGCTCTTGAATCGTAACATACAGCTGAAACATCCGAAAATACTAAAAACACAACCTGAACCTGTTTATCACGTCGCGCGTGCCACTGCCTCACCGAGCAGCACATAAAAGCTCAAATCAAGTGTTAACCTAAACCGTTTTAATACTCACAACTTAAAAACCATATAAAGAATATGAATAATATTTTTTGACATAAAAATGACTTACTGCTGGCTACAGTCCAGGGAACTTTAGACACTAAAACCTCAAAGATTTTCCTAGTAGAGGTCGCCATCTTTCGTCCTTCCTTAACTCTGACCTCTGACGTAACGCCGCGCATGCGTACAACTTGATAGCGTTTCAGAATTTTTTTTAACGCAACCTCAGGTATGTTTTTATTTTCTTTATTTGTTAAATACACAACAAAAAAAGTAATTTGTTTTTATTTCTTGTCAACAAGTTTGGGTATTATAAAACAGGGAACCGGCAAAGTTGAAAGGTCAGTTACGTCATGGCCAAGATGGCGGCCTCCGTGGTCGATAGCGGAGAGGATGCGTTTAGAAAAATCTTTAAGTTTTATAAAAGGAGAGATCCTCCTCCAGATCTGAAAAATGTTACAGATTTCTGCAGCGGAGCAGCGGGAGAAAAGGTCAGAAACACTGAGGAGTTATTCACAAAGGAATGTTACTTAAAAGATAAATAATCTAATTCTTAAACTAACAAAAACATTATTTTTTTTACTTCTTTTTTTTACTAAACCAATATATTGTTTAATTGTTTTTTTTAAACAATAATACCATAGTAAAGCAATAATGTGTTTGGCTTTGTTGACCATAAAATTACATCTTGCTGCTTCTACAAGAATAAAATATTTTGAAATCAGGTAATTCTGTTTGAACTCTATCAAAAACACTGATATCACATTTTTTTTGTGTGACACCTTCAGATAGTTTCAGTTCAACTGAACCCGGCAGCTGTAAGGGATGAGGATGCTGCCATGGTTGGACTGAAGCCTGTCAGAGACTGGAGAGCCTTCGGCCTGCAGGGATACCCAGGTAGGACCATGAGATGGATGAAAGCAACAACTTGTTGAGTGACTCTTCTTATATTTGCACTCTGCCTGTAGCCATGCCCCACCTGCAACTATTTGGAGCCGTTTCAGAACAGCATTTTGTGTCGTCTAGGGTTTATCTTCATCTCCAATCCTTTCCTGCGAGGCTCCCAAGCCTACTGGGTCAGACAGTGTTTGAAGACGTATCCTCAGAAACCGAACGTGTGCAACCTGGACATGCACATGTCTCCTTCTGACACCCAGGACATCTGGGGCAGGAGTGCACAAGTCCTCAGGTAGGACAGGGACCACAGAATATCAGCAGTGGTGGGCAGCACTAACTCAAATATTGTGTGCTTGTTTGGCGTTCGTTTTCACACACACCTTTCTTAGCTCCTGAGGAATCCCCTCCCACTGCAGCATAAGTCACTGCATGGAGTTTCTTCCCAGTGGAGTCCAATGTGGAAAAAAAAAACAGTCAGAGACTCGTCACCCGACGTTTTTTTATTCACTAACTGGTCCCGGATCAAGCTCCAAAGTTTTTATCAGATTCCACCGTGAAAAACGTCTGTTTTATCCTCTTTTGTGAGTTTCTGGTCGTTTGACTCTCTTTATAAACAGCTGCTTCCTGGTACAACAGTCTGCTCTGGGAGCGAGTCCCTTTTTAATTTTTTTTTCTTTTTGGAAGCGAGCGGTTGAATCAAAATGCAGCGTCTGAGCGCTTTCAGCACAAACACTTCCACGAACTTTTGACCAATCACATAATACAGTTCATATGTGTTCTTATGTGAAGGGGGGGGGTGAAAAGTTTGACCCACGGGTTGCAACAAGAAGTGCCGAAATGTCGGCAATGCGAACAGGATGACATAATTTTCCTAATGAAACTGCGACAGTTCAGCTGCAGCATGCTGGAGCCTTTAGTACCCTTGGCGGGCCAAATAGGAGTCACCTGCAAGCCACATTTGGCCCGTGGGCCTTGAGTTTAACATATGACCTTGTAGATAAGTGACACAAATATGAACAAAATGTGTGACAGCTTTCACCTTCAACTGTGAACATTAATGTTGATCAATAACATTTAAAGACCTCAGTTAGTGCTTCTAAATTTAGCCCATAAATTTAGCAAGTGCTAATTCACTAATGAATTAAAAAAATAGCAAATATAAAATAGCTTTAGGGGAACTGTGCCCACTGATTGTTAGGCTTCTAATAAGCTCTTGGGTTTTATAAAACCTTGTTCTCTTTTTTTTGCAGGTCTCCTCCGTCTGGAAAGAGACAAGCGAAGACTCTCCTGGAGCGACTGCGCTGGGTCACTCTGGGGTTTCATTACAACTGGGACACTAAGGTGAGCAGAGAGCCTCAGTAATACATGTTTAAAAGCATTTTTAGCAGCATGAACTCTGTGCTGCGTTCAGAAGGTAACGGACATTACATGTTCTCAGTTTGGGAGTAGTTGTTCCAAACTTTTTATGATTAGAATTATAAAGTTTGTGTGTAACATACAGGGTTAATTGGTAAAATAAAATTATTTAAAAAGACTGGTTGTTTTCAAGCACTTTAATATTTATAGTATTTTAATTATTTTTCTAGTGAGAAAAGTTGTTTTTTCCAACGCCACTTGAACGTTGCGTGGGTCGGGGCAGGATGGTTAGTGGCTTGACCAAAAAGGATCAAAATAAATAAGCACACTCACCGCTGCGCTGGCAAACATGTACATATATTGTCGGTTCTTTTTGTTATGATATTGGACCGATAAGTATGACGTCATAATCTCCTGATATCGGGCCAATAGTGATCGTGCACCCCTATTTAAAAGACATGTATAAATATAAAGTGGTGTGCAGTGAATAAAAAAAAAAGATCTTTCGTGACACAATATTAACATTTTTAAGACTGTTCTTTCTCTGTTTTATTTGTGTTATCGTCTCATTCACAGACTTACTCTGCCAATCATTTCACTCCGTTCCCGGCGGATCTCCAGGCGCTCTCCTTCAGGATAACGGCTGCCTGTGGCTTTCCAGGATTCAGCTCTGAGGCTGCGATCCTGAACTACTATCGATCCGATTCGTCTCTGGGAATCCACGTGGATGAGTCGGAGCTGGATCACTCACGGCCCCTGCTGTCGCTCAGGTGAGGGGAGGAGCAGTTTGTAATCTGTTCTGAGCCTGAAAATTTTAAGTCAAAAATTTCTGCCAATGGGGTAAGAAAATTTTACTTGGTAAGATTCTTGAAATACTTGATTTGACTCCATTTTTTCTCATTTCAAGAATCTTATCAAGTAAAATTTTCTTACTCCATTGGCAGAAATTTTTGACTTAATTTGAGTCAGATTTTCAGGCTAACAAGACAAATAATCTGACACATTCTGAAAACAAGATTATTATTCTGACACAATCAGTTCTTGTTGAGTAAATCAGTCTAAAAACAAGATGAAAAAGACTTTTTGGCTGAATATAAGATGTTAAAACTTAGTTAGATGGACAGTTTTTGCAGTAAACCTTCTCGTTGTTGTCGTTATGTTCAAACAGTTTTGGACAGTCGGCCATTTTCCTCCTGGGCGGCCCCCACAAACAGGACGCCCCCACAGCCATGTTCATGCACAGCGGGGATGTGATGGTGATGTCCGGTCCGAGCCGCCTGCTTTATCACGCCGTCCCCCGCATCGTCCCGGCGCCGCAGGAGCGCGCGGCCGTCCTGGAGGACTTCGGTTCCACCTCGACCCCGCGGGAAGGCGGCATGCTGGAGCCGGTAGCCGAGGAAGACTGGGCCGTGTGCTCCAGGTACATCCAGAGCTCCAGGGTGAACGTGACTGTCAGACAGGTGCTCGGACCGGGCCTCAGCTTCCCAGAGACGCCGCCTACTTCTGTCCAAAGGAGTGACGAAGGCCGGACTGTTGGGTACCAGAATGAGTCAGAGGATGGAGACAGAGGGAAGAGGAAGAGGAGCTGCAGTGTCGGCGACTCTGTTGAGACTACAGAGACGGGAACAAAAAGCTGACAAACTATGTTTTATTACTTTTCAATGTGTTCAAAGGAAAATCCTTTTAAATAAATTATTTTACCTTAGATTTTCAGTCTAATAGAACTGATGGATATGTCAATGTTATAATTATATAGCACATAAAAACAAGTTGAACAAAGTGCTTCACAATGAACAGATAAAACAAAATGAGTACAGTTATTATAAAATGCAGAAATACAAAATAAAACCGTCAGCTTTAAAAGAAACTTAAACAGAATCCAAAAGTTGAGGAGTAAAGATGGTTTTTAATCATAGATTTAAAAGTCTCAGCAGTTTGGATACAAAAAGGTAAATCATTCTGCAGGTTTGAGCCTCGATCGCCTCTTGAGTTTTATCTCGGATGAAAGAAAAGAAACTGGTTGAAGTGCTCTGACTGGAGTGTGGATGTTGAAGAGATCACAGGTATGAGGGGGGCAGACCTTTCACTACTTTAATAAGGGATGCACCAAAAAAAAATAAAAATCAATTCACATCAAAATCATGATTCTCATTTACAACAATTCAGAATCAATTTAAAAATCGATTAAAAAAATAAATCCAGTGGCTGTGTCAGCCTCCATCACCACACAGCTGGTTCTGGATTAATAAGGATTTTCTGTCAAACCTGACATAAGAGCAAAGACAAAAAATTCAGCTGATGGAAAGTATATAAAAATACAATTTTCTACATATTTACCTTGTTTCCAATGCTGCACTGAGCTAGAATTTAAACGATTTTCAGTGTAGCTTCATTCTAAACTGTCAGAGGTGCTGCAGTGGCAGATGGTGCTCACTAGGTGGCACCAAATCATTTGCCAAATCTGCAGTATCTGCACCCATTAGTGAGATTTGTTCATCCTAATGTGACCTGATGAAGCAGGCACAGCCGAGTGTGAGCTTGGAAGAAACATCTTTAAGTTGTGTAGTCAGTGTGAAAATGACTGTTCAAAATGATCTTAACAGAGTAGGACAGAAAACTGCTGCAAAAGTAGGCTCATCTTTTAGTTATTTTTATTATAAATGGGATGTATCTTCATGGTAAAGACTGGCAACCAGACCTCTGCTGGAGGAGGGTGAAAAGGTCACAGCTCTTGATGCTTTGCAACACTTAAGCTTTAGTTTAAAGAAATCAGGTGAAACTGGGTTAATCGCTGTGTTGAAGCTGCAGCTGTGCGTTTCCACCATCTTTATTATTTAACTTCCATCTGACATTCTTCTCCTCCTCCAACTCCACTGCCTGCTAATGAACAACACTCATGCGCATCATTATAAAAGCTATAAAAACAGGCCTGTGGTGAGACGACTGGATGCTGTGATCATGCAGTCACTGTCATGTGACCAGCCTCATCTGCATCCCGCAGGAGGATCTCATCTTTCAGACTCATAATGTCTGACAGGAATGTGTTACACAACATAAATGGATGTATTAGCAGTTTTTATCACTACATTCATAACATGAAGCAAGTTTGCATTGTTGCATTTTTTTTACATTCAGTGTGAAGCTAAATATGGTCATGATAAAAAAAAGTAAGTACGTCTTGTTCCAAACTTAAAGTATTCCATATAAGTGCATAATAAAAAGATCATCTGCTCCTCACTAGATCCTAAAATTAGGCAAATAAAGCCTGAGATTAATAACAGATGCCCCCCCCCTTTTTTTTACACAATTTCATTATTTATTTAACAAAAAGTAAAATGCAGAACCAGTGAGTGAGAAATGAAGTCCTCCTGATCCAACAACTGCCTCCTCTGAGTCTGTAGTTTGAATTCTCTCCTTCCAGAACCCAAAATCTTTATTTATGGTTTGACGCCAGAAGAGTTTGGTTTACAGAAGAGTTTAGACTCAGTGAGTACTGGATACCCAGGTTTTATCCAGAGTTTCTTAACTCGACAAAGGTGACTTTATTTATTTTCAAATAATGCAAGTAAAAACAAGATCATTTATTTTACATCCTTGCTAGAGCCGGATGTAGCAACACAGAAGCAGAACATCTTAAATAAGGATCAAATATGAAACACAGGTGGGGCCAAGTCATTGTTTTACAAGTCCCAAACAAGTCTCAAGTCTTTATCCTCAAGTCAGTCAAGTCTCAAGTCTTTATTTTCAAGTCAGACTCAAGTCTCAAGTTTTTATCCTCAAGTCAGAGTCAAGTTTCAAGTCAAGACAGTCAAGTCAGTCAAGTCTCAAATCTTTATTTTCAAGTCAGACTCAAGTCTCAAATCTTTATCCTCAAGTCCAGAGTCAAGTTTCAAGTCAAGACAGTCAAGTCTCAAATCTTTATTTTCAAGTCAGAGTCAAGTGTCATGTCTTTATTCTCAAGTCAGAGACAAGTCTCAAATCTTTATCCTCAAGTCAGAGTCAAGTGTCATGTCTTTATTCTCAAGTCAGACTCAAGTCTTTATCCTCAAGTCAGTCAAGTCTCAAGTCTTTATTTTCAAGTCAGACTCAAGTCTTTATTCTCAAGTCAGTCAAGTCTTAAGTCAAGACAGTCAAGTCAGCGTCAAGTCTCAAGTCTTTATCCTCAAGTCAGAGTCAAGTCTCAAGTCTTTATCCTCAAGTCAGAGTCAAGTCTCAAGTCTTATCTTTAAGTCCACAGTCAAGTCCAAAGTATTTTCCTCTAGTCAGAGACAGAGTCAAGTCACAAGTCAATACAGACTCTTTATCCTCAAGTCAGAGTCAATCACCCAAAGTCTCAAGCAAAGATTTTCGAGTCTCAAATCTTTATCCTCATGTCCCGAGTCAAGTCTCAAGTCAAGACAGGCAACTGTCAAAGTCTCGAGTCTTGTATTTGAACACGTGTTTGTTTGTGTCCATGTTTGACACATGACAAATAAAACAAGTATATGAACTGAACAATGAACAGGATTGTGCACTTTAAGTTATTTCAGTTTTGCATTGCATTTGCAAAATATGTTTTATCGTCCATTTTGTTGAGTATTTTGTAGTTTGTGTACTAGAATTACAGTAAATTACTTTAGGAACATTTTTTTTTCATCTGGTTAATTTAATTGGCTGTGCTGCAATAAGTGTGGAAAAACAAAGGGTCTGCGTTTGTTAATATGGAATGAGTGAAATTAACTTGTGGGGTCCACTTTAGATGAGTTTTAAACTTTAGATTTTGGGAAAAATATCAACTTTTTCAAGTAAACAGTTTAAAATCCAGTTTAGCAATAAATAAATAAATAAAAATAAATCTAATGCCTTGTCCACACATTAATATAAAAAAATATTGTTGATTTTAAAACATTTATATTTAAAAACAAACAAAAAACTCTTAAATTATTTATATAATGCGTGGACAGACGTGAACCTGGTGCTGCCATGACGGACGGGCTGAGCCCATGTTTCCATGCATACAACCTGTTTATGCTCTGAACATGTTTCAGGTCCTCTAATCTGCCAGCTGCGTGCTTTTTGTTGGGTTGTTCATACATTTTGTTGTGGGTGTCATTAAATCAGCAGAGCCAAAGGCATTTCATAAATTATGACAAAAAAAACAAACAAGTGTTTTACTCTGATTGTAAAACAAATATTTAGGTGACCTAATGGACATTTGCTCACCTTTCTTGCTGTTGTTTGAATGCTTGACTCATGAGTTAATTGCGGGAGTTAATGATGGGCACATGTTTGTCGTCCACTGAAAGCTTTTATTTGTGTTTACAACGGCAGGTTTGCAGTAAGTGATTCAGTATGCGACACTTCTCTGGATCTGAGCTCATCGTATGAATTCACCTAAAGTCTCGGCTTGTGGTCCTGCTGCTGTTCGTCTTCAAGGCGGGGAGCAGTTTATGGCATCACACCTGTTTGTTTGTTTAAGCTATGACTCATTTACCTCTGCCTTGTATTGTTAAAGGCTGCTGTAAGCCAGCTTGCTCTAATTTATTGCACTTTGTAAGAACACACCAAGGAGTAACAATCTCTCAGCTTGTTTTTTTTTATTGCTTTATTTTATTAAAGTCTGAACATGACAGTCATTTCTGTCTGTGATAAATAACATAAGCTGTATATCTCACTGCATTTATTAAAGTTATGCAGGTTAAAAGCACAATTTTATCTCCATATAAAGTGAACTGCAGGTGAGGACCAACATTTACGTTTTTTTTTGATAATGAGATGTATGGATTTAAGACTTTTGTTTTTATCACAATTTAATTTGTTAGACTCAAAGGCAGTATAAATGTGGCACCAAGTGTAATATGTAATATTAAAAAAATTCATTAACATATATTTCATTATTTAGCTCTTTCCACTAACATTTTATTGTCATTTAGTAGACTGTTCTTACATTTAACTTTTTTTTTTTTTTTTACTAAATGTTAAATTTAAACCTTAAAAACAAAATTAAATATTAAATCCTAAACCTAAATGTTATAGTTAAACCTTAAATGCTGAAGTTCACATTTAGGTATCCTGGATTAGCATAAGTTAGCATCCAACCAGGATGACGTCATCATCCGGCGACAAACATCTACAATGGTCGCTGCTCGCCATCACTGCTAACACTGCTAACACTGTTAAAAATGATATTTAAAATCTAAGCAAAGGCTGCGCTCCAATCCAAAATACCTAAATGTGAACTTCAACATTTAAGTTTTGACTTTTACATTTAGATTTAAACATTTAGATTTAGGATTTAATATTTAAATATATGTTTGAACATTTAAATTTAATATAAAAATCAGCTAAATGTAAGAACAGTGAGCTAAACAATAAAATGTTAGTGGAAATTTCTAATATTTTATTTTACACCATAGTAAATTCTATCCATGTACAGAAAAAAATTGATTTTGGCAAAACAAGTGAGAAAACCCAGCCTCGATGTAGAGCTTAGACATCATTTATTTGGGTCATAAAATATTGACTTTTTGATTGATTTAATATTGTGATTTTTTTTCAGGTTTTATCACAAAGTTTTATCATTTTCTGTGATTTTCATGTGTTTTACCCAGAGCGTGATGACGTCACACACTCTTGAAGCCCCTCAAATTTAATATTTCTTATGCAATTCATACATTAATATGTATAATGTTTTGGCTTCTTTCACCCAGAGCATCTCTGCTACAGGACCCATGAGTTTCCCCCGAATCCCCCCCAGAGTTCACACACTTCAGTCTCTCTGACCCCCGTTATCTCTGAGTTCTCTCTTCGAAACACGACGCAGAGGGTCTCTTTAACTTGTCGTATCTACTACATAATGAACTGTAGATGGAAAAAATACACATGTGCTCACCAGATGTTTCTGTCACTTATAGTACAAAACTCTTTATTTATATGACTTCTTTTCCCCTCCTGCTTCTTAGAAAACATGATAATCACCTTAGCAACCAGTGACTCAGCATATTCTCAATCTCTGGTTGCATCCCTGGTTGCCAGGGATCAATCTTGATGCATTGTTAGTACAGCCAGTAGATTTTGATTGACAGCTCTCTGAGCCTATAGGAGCTTTTTGTATGCAGAGAATCCACTAAAACCTCTGAAAAACTTCAGTTTTTCTGCTGTTGTTCTCAGATTTGGACCAGAACTGGGTCGGGGGTTTTGCTCTGATTGGATTTTCTAACTAATAACTCTGAACTCCAGTCGTCTCCAGGCATCTGTTTACAAAGAAATTGGGACGATTTCAGAGGGTTCAAACATCTGGAACTCAGTCCCAGGAACACGAGTCTGTTTGGGAAGAAGAAGAAGAAAAAATGACAGTTGCTTTTTTCAAATTAGACCAAAAAATCAAACATTTGCTTCGATCGTTGTTGAGCAGCTTTAGCTGAAAATAAACATTTATTGTGAAGAAGTGTATTTTCTTGAAAGTAAAGTATTTATTTTGTTCTTTTATAAAAGGCAGGGGGATCAAACCGCTGTCTGGATCCAGTTTTTGTGTAATTTTTTTTAATACTCTGTTTTATTTCTGTACTTCTGTGAAGAAGAAAGGATACTGGAATAAAAACTGGACATGTTGATGAATAGACGGAGGTCCTAAGACCAGAGTAAAAATGTCATCAGTTGAATACATGTGCATTCTGACCACCTGTACACTGATGGAGCGCTGCCATGTCTTCTCATTGACATCATGGTTGTAAAATTAGGAACCTGGTTTCATCCATCTCACAGATGTGGAAGCTTGAAATTGCATTCCTGGGCCCGTGCCACATTTCATCAGTAAATTTTCCCCTCGCTGGTGTCCAAAAAGGGGGCTTTACTGCACAAAAGTTCTTGTAACACCCACCCTCCTGCTACAGAGGGAAGTTTCACCTCCACAGAGCTCTGATGGAGTCACAGCTGCTGGAGAGACACATACTGTAAAAGTTGGACAGTTTGTGGTCCAGGCTGCTGAAATGATCCATAGAACTGTAAGTTACTGTCACTTCTCAGTCCCACACATCGGAATAAACTGGGTTTAGTAGAAGGAGGAAGAATCTCAGACTGAAACAATGCCTGATTTTGTTTTTTTCAACAGTAAGTGCAATGTGCTAAAATACACTGCAGGGAAAAAACACATACAAACATAAAAAACACATAACAATCATCTTAATTCGCCAAGCATCAATTTACAAATGTTTAGGCAATTTTTATACAATAAAATATATAAGGGCTGAATCCCAGAAAACCAGAGCCATGAAAAAATAATCAAATAAAACTGAAAAATGGCATCAATTATTGTAAATCAGAGAGATGCAGCTAGAGCAGATTTTCAGTGATAAAAAAAATCATGTTGAACAGACACCCAATGTGTACAAATGCAACAAATACTGAAGAGAAACAAGCAATAGTTGAGGTCAAGTGCTTCAGTTAACCTGATAATCAATAATATCAATGATTTCAAACAAACAGTTCTTCTGAATAAACCCTGACCAGTGGTGGGGAGCACCAATCTAAATATTAGTTGCACTAACTCAGATATTTAGGTACCCTAATTCTGAAGCACTAACACACAAAAAAATTAGCAAAAGCTAATTCTAAAGCACTAATATAATCCAGTTAACACATGAAACATTTTTCAGAGTCAACAAAACACAATATTTACTGTATGCAGAATATGTCACTTAGTGCTCTTGTCGGGCCAAATGAGAGTCACCCACAGGCCACATTTGGCCCGTGGGCCTTGAGTTTGACATGTGACCTTGTAGATAAGTGACACACATATGAACAAAATGTATGACAGCTTTCACCTTCAGCTGTGAACAATAATGTTGATCAATAACATTTAAAGACCTCAGTTAGTGCTTCTAAATTTAGCCTATAAATTTAGCAAGTGCTAATTCACTAATAAATTAAAAAACAGCCCTAAAGCACTAATAAAGAAATTAGTTCCCCTATTAGTGCTTTAGTGCTTTAGGGGAACTGTGCCCACAACTGATCCTGACTATATAATAATAATAATGACTTTTATTATAAAGCACTTTCAAACAAAGTGCTGAACAAATACAAAGAGATAAAACCAAAGTAAAGATTATAAGAACAGATAAAACAAACGCACATAAAGCAATAAAACAATAATAAATATAAAAGTTAAGACACATAAGACAGTGTGAACAAGTGGGTCTTTAGCTTTTAAAACTTCCACTGAACAGGCCAGCCTGGTGTCTTGAGGGAGATTGTTCCACAGTAATGGGGCATGAAAGGAAAAAGCCAACAGTTTTCCTTCTGGTTTAGGGATTACTAAAAGACCAGTGCCCTGAGCTCGGAGAGGATGAGATGGAACACACAGGTGCAGGAGATCAGAAAGTTAAGGAGGCGCTAAATCATTATTGGCTTTATAAGTGAGCAGTTAAACCTTAAGGTCTGATTGAACCTGACAGGGCAACCAGTGGAGAGATGACAGTACCAGAGGAATGTCTTCATATTTCCTGGTTTTGGTTAAAACATGAGCAGCTGCGTTTTGAACCGTCTGCAGGCCTCTAAAACCAGAGAGAAGAGTGTTGCGTGATGCATGGATGAGAACCTCTGCATTTTCAAATGAAATATCTAGTTCTTTCAGTGTTCTTAAGATGATAAAAAGCGCTCTTTGTTACCTCTTTTAGATGAGACTCAAAAGAGAGCATAGGATCAAACAGCACATCCAAATTCTTGACTTTTTTCCTACATTTAATGTGTAGGGTCACCTTGGGTGAAATAATCAAGGAAACTGTCTGATGGGCTGACCCCTACAAATGTTTTGATCATCAATTTTCAAACTAAGGTTTTGGAACAAGTGATGGAGATTTGAAGGTTTGATAACTATAAAACTATAAAACTATAAAATTCAACAACACTGGGTGTCATATTAACATTTCAACAGTGTTAAAATAAAGTGTTAAAAGTAACACCAGTGTATTATTATTATCAAAGGAAATTGTGGTGTTAGAAAGGTAAACAGAAACCACAAGTTGTTGATACATCATAAATGTAAGAGTAAATTTGACACTCAGAGTTCATATTAAACTCTTTATAGTGTTGCATTAACACTCAGTAGTTAGTAGAAAAGTATAATGGAGTCACCCTTTACACACCAGGAAGTACCTCTGTGTCGGGTTTTGACCAATCATTAACTTAAAGTTAAACAACTTGATAAAACTGAACAAGAAAACTAACCAGAACAACTAATTTTCTGCATGGTGTCACATAACAACACTGTTAAGTGTTATATAAGACCTAACAGTGGGCGGAGCTTATTTAACACTGTCCAGTGTTGAGACAACACTGAAGAAATCAACAGTGTGAATTAACACCAACACTGGGTGTCAGTGTACTCAGAAAGTGTTAAAATAACACGAGGGGGTGTTAAATCAACACCCAAAAGTTTAACACTGAAATTTTAACACTCCTGTTTTTGATGTGTAATTGTAGATAAACAGGCCTCTAGTTTAGACAAGTCAGCTCAGGTTCCAAGTGTAAAAGGCATATACAGCTGCATAACATCCAAGGCTACATTCAACAAATGCAAAATAAGACCAAGAGGCAGATGATAGAGAGAAAATAACAAGGGGCCAAGCACAGACCCTTGTGGGACCCCACAGCACATGTTACAGAGATCTCATTTATAAAACTATATTTGTGAACCTGCTTGTTTCAGGGGATGTTCAAACTGATTTTATGTATGATGGACCCACTTTTCCAACCCATTCTCACTCCCAACTCGTCACATATTGATGCTTGGTCAGCTTTGGACGTGTCGGGTACCCCCCTCGCGTCAGTTATTAACGAGATGAGACGGAGGAGGAGTGCGTTGTCATATTTTTGAAAAGAGTAGGAAATGCAACCCTAACCCTAACCAATTGAACTTCTGTTAGCCCTAGACATCCAGTCCCTAAAATTAACCATTAATCCTGATCCCTCATATTAGCCACAGACCCCCAACACAAAGACCCCTACCTGCAACCTGGAAAAGCCATTGTGAATAACTGACACAAGGGGGTTACCCGACTGGACGCAGACAGTACCTGACCAAACGTCAATATGGTGACGAATGGGGAGTGAGAAGGTGTTGACTTTTCTGACCAGGACTAAGGAGGGTGTCAGGGTTTCAGCTGCAGGCAAACTAAAGAAAAAATGTTTTAATTTCTCTCTACATCTTCATTTGACCCGAACCTAAACATCTTGTCAGAGGACATGCGAGGATGTACTCCTGACTTCCCAAACCTCATCAAACCTCGCACCTATCGGTTCAGAAAACCCGGCTCTGCCTCTGTGTTTGGACGCCTGCTGTTGCTCTGATGTTTCAGTGTTTCCACTGTGGAGCTGTCTGATCCCCAGGCAGAGCCCACACCTGTGGTTGATAGGCTCGTTCTGGAGTACAAAGGCTCTGATTTACAGCCCCGATGGGTTGCGGGCCCGGCAACAGCTGCAGAGCGGCAGGAAAAGGAAGCTGTTCATCACGCAGTGTGCATTTCAGCAGCGATAGGCGCTGAGCTTCCAGAGCAGGTTCAGAGCTTGGATTTCACTTCAGCAACAGGTAGCAAAAAGGTGTAATTTCTGCTCAGCAATGCTGCCTGTGATGTTGTGTTTTTATAAAGTTTAAAAAAAGCTTTTAAAAGCAAGTTATCTTTCTGCAGATTGTTTGCAGATTGGTCGCAGTAGAGCTGCTGCTTTCAGGCCTGAGTCACATGGATGAGTCAGAGTTATATCATCAAATGAGAAGTTTCTGATTCTGCATGGCTGACTCAAACAGAATACTGTGCTGCAGTCAATCTGTGATGTTGGACAGGAAGGCTGAACACACATCCTGCACATGATAGATGACTTTCACTGTTTAGAGTTTGGATATTCACAGAGTCTCTTTGGAAACATTATTTAACTCGGTTTTACTGAGAGGAATCTGTTGAAATGTTGAGTTCTTGTGCACATGTGAGTTCAGTATGTTAATATGAGACATGCAGAGTGGAACTAATGTATTTGGTTAAGCTCTTCAAAATCATTTCCATTCAGGGTGCTGTCACGACAAAATAATAAATAGCTCATGCACACAGGGACCAGACTGCAAAAGAAAAAAAAGTTTCGATCCTTGTGAGAAAAATCATTTTGTACTGGGATTTTCAACTGGAAGGGTACAGGAGACAAAGCAGGACAAATGGGTTTTAGGATTTGTCACAGTGGACACACTTGTTCTCCTCCTGAATCAAGCTGTACAAAGACTTTAAAGACTCAACCTCTCAGGGCAAAACAAAGCAAAAACAAAGAAAAAATAACTTATTTACCCCCCACAAAAAAACAATCCTGGTTGGATTTTTTTTAGGAGAAAGCACTCCGGTTCCTCAGAGATTCTTTTAGGATCTCTTACTTTCATTGTCAGCCACGGTTCGACTCTGCTGCTGACTTCTGAAGACCCAGAATTTGTGTCTGAAGGCAAAAAGGAGGCCATGCTGTTAACTCAGGCTGTGAACCTTGGCACAGCGATCCCAGACGCAGCTGTCTTGGACCCCGCTCGCTTGTTTGTGTACCCGTTCACACATGCAGGCTTTGGAGTTTTATTTGCAGATCCCTGAGCATCACAGCTATGTTCTCCGAGCCAGGCCACCTGCAACAATTAAAAATGCCTCTGCAGCTTGCTGGCTCAGCAGGACTCTGATCAACACTGCATCACATTATAAGGAGAAGTTGTTTTTGCGAGTGGCTGTAAAAGGTTGCGGGGGGGTGGGGGGGGGGACTGGTTTCAGCCCCCTTGGAGCGCGTTTAGTCCATCATTTTGTTCTCACTCTAAAGTGGAGGACTAAGCTGTGGAACATAGTGCACGTTCTGCAGCAGCAAACTGGTGTTTTTTCTCTCTCTGTGTTTAAAAGCTGAAGCAGCTTTTATCAATTATTGGTTTACTGAATGCAGTCGGGTTGGTACGCAGTCAGAAAACAACAAAAGACCAAAGGAAAGTGGAGAAATTTAAATAAAAGCTGACATTTAACAAGCTGTAATGTAAATACCTTGATTACTTTCCATGTTAGTCATGCCGTACAGATGTGTGCAGTTCATAGAGATGTTTCAGCTGAATGGGACCAGATACAGAAACCCACTGATTCTTCCTCCAATCCAATGAATGGGCTTCCTGGCTACCACAAACCACCTTCCTCAGGTATTCCCAGTCCAGCTGGGAGATAAAAAATCATTAACAGAAGCCTCAGAGATGCTTTTGTTCTCTGCCAAAACCACCGGCCAAGGTTTTCTTTCTCGTTTGATTTTGGTGAACAACCAACATCTGGAGAGCGCTCCTCTCCTTGTGCCGGTTTGTGTTTGTGTCACTGGATGGTTGTTTCGAGCAAAATACACGATAACAATTATCTTATGAGCTCGAAGATTATCTGGGTTCAGTAGCACGGTCTCTTGCTTTTATTTTCATTTAATATAATTTCATCTTGATAATCCGGTACAGTAATTATTAGCTGAGTTTCCATTGACCATGAAAATGCGCAAATTAGAATTTTGAAAATAAATTCGCTCAATGGAAACACGTCAATTTTTGAAAAAACTAATGTTTTTCGACAAAATGTTTTTGCGCTAGGATGAGGTGGTTTTTCTGCCATGTCGAAATTAATGTATTTCGCAAAACTGCAATGGAAACACTTTTTTCGCATTACGGGACTCACGAAGAACCGGCTGTTTCTACTGGCAAAAAGACGACGAAGGAGAAGACAACAGAAAGTAGAAGTAGTAGTAAAATCACTGAAGTTGTAAAAGAAAGCAGTAAACTCACCGATTACAATTTCCCAAAAACACCGCATACGTAGGCACTTCAGGGACTTGTCGCTCAAAGCTTCGATAAAACGCCGACGTCTCCTCTGATGATGATTGCTAGTGTTACAATATGCATGATTGTTTACATCCATTGCATTGATTTATTGCGAGAACAAACGTATTCACGCGTGACTTTAATAGCATTTCTTACTTATTGGAAACACCGCAATTGCGAATCTGTGTTTTTTCGACATTAACAGAATATCGACAAAATTTTGCACACATTTGCAATGGAAGCGCAGCTCCTATTCTTATTTTTATTTAATTCTATGTTTATTTTTTATTGTTACTATCTTTAATTCTATTATTATTGCTACAGTTGATAACGTCACATAGCAATATACTGTTTCTGAGGATTGATGTATGTATCTGCTGCTGCTATTACACCTAAATTGGGACAATAAAAACTGTTTCTATTCTATTGTAAAACAGGACAGATCAGACGCAATTAGTTTTCCTTTTAGTTATGATGCGTCATGGAGGAAACGGCACAGCAGGAAAGCTTTTTGTGCCAGAGTTCAATCATAATTCTGCTCATCAAAACCAAATCAATCATTCTTTCTTCAGATCGGACCGTTTTCTCTTTAGATCTGATCAGTTTGTTTTTTTGGACCATTTTCTTTTCTCTGATTTGAACCTTCTTTCCTTTAATCTCACCAATCTTTCATTCAATCAGATTGTTTTTTTGGGGGGGGGGGGTTGAGCCACTCTTTCTTCACCTTTCTAATGTTTGTTGTGTTTATCTCTGGAATTTTCTCCTCCTGCACCAATTAAACATACAGTGTGAAGAGACGCTCTCATTCAAGCTGTTCTTTGTCTGAACTGTTCAGAAATGAACACTTGCTCTTTTCTTCACATTGATTTTGAAAACAAAATGTTTAATTTATGTTTCTTCCTTGCTGCCATTAATTTATTTAAGCCTATAACTACCTGATATTTCTTATTTAACTCATCGCTGGTGTCAATCTGAAGCTCCCAAAAAGAAACAAAGCTTCACGCATTCTTGTTAATTTTTATTAGGTTTTGAGGTTTAATGTCCTAAAGCTATCAAAGCTGCAATAAATTATAGTTAATATGATCCTCGCATCTATTTCCGATAAGTTTCTCATTAAAGGCCTTCGACTCACAAAACACAAGCTGGGATGGATTGTGAAGAAACCGCAGGAATCAAGATATTGTCACCAGTTTTAAGCAGATAATCAGAAACTGCTTCATGCTAAATTGTTTTCTTTGTGATTTTGTTTTTTTTTTGTTTTACAAAGACTAAATAAAGCACACACATGAGCTGCAGATGACATTCTGGATGCTTGCAGCTAAACTGATCTGCAACACAAACACTTTTTCAGCAAGACGTAGCTTTTAACACGTAAATCTAAAAAACTTTCCAACATCTCAGTTGTGCTCATCATTTTATGATGTTTTTTTCTGATTTATGAATCAACATTCACAGTTACAGTTTGTACTTATTTAGCATCTACTTCTTGACCCCGATGCTCAACTCTCGAAGCTTTTCCGGTCTAGCTGTGTTCAAACTTAAATAAATTCGAGGAAACGGCATCGAACTCCAACGGGAGGACCACAAAACATTGTGCTACAGTACAGCTAAGATGCTAGACTAACAGCTGATTCCAGCGACGCGACGAGCTGAATTTGACAGAAAAAAAGTGAAACCACTGCTGCAAACATTAAATTGAAGGTAAAAGACCAACACTGGACCACCCAAATCCTATCCCTGCACTTTCTGTGGATAAATTATTGTTTTTACTGTAGCCTACTGCTAGCTTTACTCCTAGCATCCTTGCTAGCCTCACAGCAATCTACTGCAGTCACACATATGTGATAATATTATCCATCCGTCCATCCATTTTCTGCCGCTTATCCAGGGTCGGGTCGCGGGGGCAGCAGCCTAAGCAGGGAGACCCAGACTTCCCTCTCTCCAGCCACTTGGGC
>JARVGW010000336.1:14806903-14818737 GCA_031762495.1 Anablepsoides rubrolineatus
CCCCCCCCCCCCCCCCCCCCCCCCCCCCCCCCCCCCCCCCCCCCCCCCCCCCCCCCCCCCCCCCCCCCCGCAGGCACACTGAGCATGGGGACGGGGTCTGTGGCTGTGTTCAAATTCAGAGGCCGGGTCCTCCGAAGGCCAAATTTGTCGGCTGCTTACGTCACAGTGCCGCACCGGACCTTGTCCAAATCTGAAGACTCCTTCGATGTGGCCGACAAATGCATCTTTTCTTTCCCCCCAATTGAAGGACGGTTCCGATGGATCCTTCTCGGCCCACCATATCCCATAATGCATTGTGGGCCAACTGGAGATTTTTTTTTGCTAGTCAGGGGGTACGAAGGGAGAGAAAGAAATATATTTGAAATAAAAATCTGGCGGTGTAAAAATTTAAAGTTTTAAGCAGTTGTGTTGTTAACACTTTTGTCGTTTGTATAGACATGTTTTTAAATATTATTTTTGTCAGAAATAAAACGAGCTGGTATAGCTAAATAAACATGCACCTGGTGGGTCCATTAGTTCTTCAAATATTGCCTTTAAATTAATTTTATGGTTTTGTGATATTAATAATGCTAATATATTGATATTTTTCTAATTTCAATCTAATTTTGCTTCAGGACGTACGCCTCTGAATTTAGACACAGCTAATATATGCAAATGATATAGAAGAATAGAATAGAATAGAATAGAAATGGCCTTTATTGTCCCGCCGAGGGGAAATTCAGGTGTCACAGCAGCATCCGTACACATTAGTTATTCTACAAACTCTAGATAGTACACACAGAACAAGAATTAACACTGACTAGCCATGATACAACTACTATTGATAAAAAATATAATATAAAGAATTGTGCAAGATCAGAGAAAAAAAAATGTTTTAGAGACATTAGACTATCAGAATCCAACATTAGGAATCAGAAATTGTCTGTTTTCAGTGCAAAACAATCTCAACAGATGTCTAAACACTTATTTATAATTTTTGTAAACACTTATTGTATTTTTTGGGTGTGGTGCTGGTTATAAAGTCTGACAGCTACAGGTAGGAAGGATCTGTGATTATGATATGAGTATATATAATATGAGTGTTGTCATAAAGGTCCCCATTTGTGTTATTTTAGTTGTTCAAATGTGCTACGACTTTTGGTTTTTCAGAACTAAACTTTATTTACAAAATTGACCCCTATAGAGATACATTGAGATCTTTTCAAATCCTGTAAAAAAAGTTGTTTTCTTTGAAATCTACTTCACACTTCTGCTAATCCTGCTAATGCTAACTGACCTCTTTACAGTAATGTGCTGGGAACAACTCGTTTAAAGAAATGCTGGCGCTATTTGTTCTTTTTTTTCTCACATTTTCTCTTCCCGGTTGGGATCTGAATCAGATCCATATGTTGCGACGCGCTGAAAGCCGCGTAAACTGCCACTAAGATGAGCCCATCTGTCCTGAGAACAGTAGTGAGGATGTGACAGACATTCTTCAAAGAAATGAGCTGCACGGGGGGATAATATTTCGCTGTTTTTCTTTTCCCAACAGAAGTCGAAGCATTTTTACAAAAGAAAGCATAAATCATGGCATGCAATGCTTCTCTTCCCATGGCAGAATAAAAGAACTTTAACCAAACTTGGCCCTGGAGAGAAGTTTTACAAATATTTTACAGGGGGAAAAAAAGAAACAAATATGAGGACCGGTTAAATCATCCACTGCTCAGCTCTGCAACATGTCAGTTTATAGAAAAGGACTAAAATCTGTCAGAACCAGATCTCTAAATGTTTGTAATTTATTCTGGTTAAGTGCAGATAGTCTCACCTGAGCTGCAGACAAGCTTGATAATGAGGAAACAGTTTGTTCTCACAGGAATATGTCAAGATAAACACACCGAGCACTTGAATATACTTTAAAAACATGCATGTATGTGTGTATGTAGCTCCCAACTCTAGTCACCAACAGAAAACTGTTTACAGAAATACATGTGAAGAAATCAGAGTTATCACTGGGTTCAAACATCTGGAATTCCTCGGAACATTTAGTCATTTTGACTGTAAAATGAATCACCTTTAAAAAAAAAAAAAAATTTTTTTAAATAAATCAAAATCACAGATCAAATTTCTCCAGCTGGTTTGAAAACTGCTCTGTTTGTTTCTGGGTAGAGATAAAATGATTTAAAAACTGGAAAGCACTAAAACAAATCCTCTAACAATGTTAGTTTAACGATGCAAAGCTTCAAGTGAATACAAGGATCATGAAAAACCTTAATAATGAAACCCAGAAAAGTACAATTAACTAACATAGAGCACAGATCCTGACAGGACCTCTCACTGGATGAGTCGTTTCCACAGTTTGGGGGCAGCCACTGAAAATGCCCACTCACCTCCCAGCCTCCTCTTTGACTCTAGGACCACCTGAGAGGAAACATACTTTAATCTTAAAAACATGTAAATTCTAATCATTTCAAAAGAGTGAAATTTATTACGTGTTAAGTGCACTGCGTTTGTCGTGCCGCTGCATTAAGTAGCTGATAAAATAAACCAAGTTGTACCTCAAAGCTTTTTAAGTGATGACGAGTGAGTGGAAGTACGCACAGAGACGGTCTTGGTTTATGCAGACCATATTCAGACTGAACACATTCCAGAGGAGCAATCCATCCCTTTGTACAGCTAATGTGAGCGGAGGAGCCTCCACCTACACACCAATTTACTCCCGGCTGCACCTCAGGCTTCAACCCTCCACAATGTGAAATCACTCATAAATCCAAGGGTTGCTGTCCGGGGGTGGTTTATTTTGCTAACAGATATGAAATGTTAATTAAACAATATTGGGGTTTGTTACGGCTGGCTCTAGCCGCAGCATAAAAGTGGTGAAGGCACGACACAGGACAAGAGTGAGCTTTTTTAATCACCCTGGTGGGTGTATTTATTGTGGTAGTCTAGGAGAAAAGAAGTGTTCACCACTCCCCAGAAGCAGGAAGCCTCTGGGTCCACCAGTTGTGCGTCGCTGCCTCCTGACTCAGCCGAGTCACGGATCACCCTCGTCGTGCCTTCACCCTGGTCGTTCCAACCAGTGTGTCCTCGATCTTTCTCTCTCTCTCTCTCTCTCTGGATGGTTACACCTGAGCGGAGCTCAGTGTCGCGCCTCCTGCGCCAGTCTACGTCGACGACTGATGACGTTTCCCCACACAGCGGCAAGCTGACGATTCCACCTCTCGACGCGCTCCTCAGGACGACTCCCCTGGATGCACTCCTGAATGAGCTGCTGTAGGCGTGCTGCTGTAAACGCGCTCCTGACTGCGCTCGGACGCCTCTGGGCGTCTGGCCCGGACCTGCTGGATGTCCGCTGTAGACGTCTGTGGATGCCTCCTGTTGCCCCGCACTCAGGTGCTTATAAAGTGCACAGCTCCTCCCTCTGCAGGTGCTCTGTAATGAAATAATTAGGGGAAGCGACGGCACCTGTGTGTCGTCACAGGGTTACTTTGCCTAACAGTGTATTCACACCAGCCCTGTTTCGTCCAGTTTAATCAAACTCGGACCAAAAAGTCTTGGTTCGGTTAAAGTGAACTCTGGTGCGGTTTGATTTGTTAACGCTAAGCAGACCGGAGACCACTCCCGCAAGGCTATCTGCGTAATAATAGTAATAAAGTTACTTGTATCTTGTCAATACCTTGCTCAGTGTCTGTATACAAAGTATATATCACTGTAAAGGTGAACGCGTTCCTACTCAGTGAACAACACGTCAAACAGAGACGTCTCAGTCGCCTTGTATAAAAAAAAACAATATTATCTTCCTCTCATGCTTAGCTCATTGTTAAAGAGTGTTTGTTTGGCACATTTGCCAAAAACCAAAAAAATAGATCCTACAACCACTAACATCTGACGTCACCCCATGTTTGCTTACGTTTTGTGAAGAAGGAAATTGTGCTCCATGCATGCATGTCAAACCCTTAGAATGTTTACCTTATGAGCCTCAATAATCTGTAATTTTTCGCAAAAAATCAATTTTTTTTGTTTTGTTTTATTTTGTTTTATTATTAAAAAAAAAAAAAGAAAAAAAAATATATATATAAAAGGAGCAGATATCGTAAGAATTTTTTTCTTCTTCTGCTGCCTTTCAATTTATTCTATTTGTATTGTTTTGTTGTATGAAATGTGTTGTGTTTATATTTTAATGAAATGAATAAAGTATCTGAAAAAAAAGTTGAAAAAAAAATCCATATTAGTCACACACGGGTGGGGTGGGGGTGCAGGCGGACCATCAGCCGTGCGGGGTGTGGGGGTATGTACAGGCGTACTGATGGGAAAACTTATTTCTAGTATCATAGTGGGTTGGATGATGTTTGTTTAATGTTATTGTTTTGTTTTGTTTGTTTTTTTACGTTCTACAGGCTCTGACATGTTAAATAAATTTGAAACTAAGTTTTTGTAAAAATCCGTAAAACAGAAAAAAATCCATGAGATTGCTCTATCTGTTCGTATACCTGCAAAATGACAAAAAAATCTGTGTTAATTAAAGACAATCCGTATAACTTGACATGTGTGTCCATGTCTTCTTTAGAGGTTTTTGTGTCGATTCCTTCAGTGGTTCTTGGTGCAGCGCCACCACAGGTGAGGAGGGGGAACAGGTTCTTCACAGGGTTTAGTTTGAACGTGAACCGCACAAACTGAAAACAAATTTTGCAATTTTAGTCCCCAATCGAACAGAGTCTACCGGACTATCAGGTGTGAATACATCCTTATAGATCCAGGTGTTGTCTGGACATTTTATTCCAATTGGTTTATTTTGCTAACAGATATGAAATGTTAACATCAATTAAACAATATTGGGGTTACTTTGACTAATATTAAGCAGCAACAAAGCTACTAAAACCATTGTTTAAACAAGCTTTTCCCAGCTTTGTAATATTTTGCAGAGCTTCAATTATTATCCCGTTCAGCTGTAGCATGTTGTTACATCACACACAGACTCATTTATAAGTAATCACAGTTTGCTTGTAACACAACTCTTTCAACTGGGACTAATTTCCGTGGAGAAATTTGTTTCCTCTCTTCAGGTCTGTTTGATCTTTTGGCAGGACAGAACCATCGGCTCGGAGCCGGACTGATTGGACTCGTTCTGCCCCATGATGCAATCCAAATTTTTTTTTGAACACGCTGGGATTTAAATTATTCAGTTTAGCCGTGCGCTAAGGGAACATCAGCGTTCTTGGATTTCATTCGCTGATCAAATTAAAGTGAGAAGAAGAAGAAGAAGAAGAAGAAACGTTACTGTATTAGAGTTCAGCTGCAGTAGCCCCTCCATGTGGAACAGATTACTGTGCTGGAAGTATGGCCCTGATGCGCAGGTACGACACATCCTCCATCAAATCCAGGTCTTCTCTTTGCTCTATTATCCTCTCAGCTTCCACACCTGTCTCAGAAACGTGACGGTGAGTTCCTGTGATGAATCACGGAGGGTATAGCTGAAGCTTCTGGTCTCGTAATGCTCTGATCTGCACTTTCATCTGCAATGGTAACAAGACACGGTGCAGCTTTGATTTATGCCCCCTGAACCAGCCGGCACTGATCGTTTATTATTTCTTTTATAGTTTTGGCAAATATAAAAAGAGAGAAACAACCACTCAGTGGTGACATTTTAATGAAAGCTCCTGCAGTCTGAATGTCCACGATTAGATTTCTGCTCTGAAGAGGCAACATCAGGAAGAAGCTCTTATAAAACAGCTGTGTTCAGCTCTAAAGTCAAAAGGCACCCAGTTCAACAGTTGCCCCCCAAAAGCTCCCGAAACATCCCAGCAACCATGAAGGGCATGTTGGCTCCTTTAGTGAGCCTTTGGTTGATGGCCTGTCACCATGTTTACATCGCTCTCCCGGTTATTTTAGGGAATCGTTTTAGATGTAAACACTGAAGAATGGCCATTCTGTTAAGTTTACGTGTATTTGTTTGTTTCTTGTTTCTTAGGATGCCATGCTCAGCCCGCCTCCTGCCCCACTGAGAAATCCATCAACCCCCCCCCCCCATCTCCCAAGCATCCCCTCCATCAAAAACACCCACAGCAAACACACAAAGCTCTTGGCAGCGGCTTTCAAAGTATACTGCTTCAGTCCGGAGCACATATACAGATTTTCAAATTAAAACTGCACACTGTGATCCAGAAAACAATGTAAAATCATTGTGCAGCAATAAAAAAAGACCTGCTCTCCAGCAGCAGCGGTTAGCGCAGGAATGCTGAAGTCATAGAGGCCTAAACGCGGGGCCTGCAGTGCTTTAAAAAAAAAAAAAAAAACGGGGCTACATACGCGCTCGTGTGTGCGTGCGTGCACACCGGAGCACCTGCATGCAATCCTAATTCTGTCTAAATGAAAAGCAGCTCCGATCGCAAATAGTTCCAGCGTGAGTCAACAGTGTTTTGGTTACGAACAACCACCCTCTGTGGTTTCATGTGATCATAAAATTACACGTTCCCATCGTACGCTGGCTCCGGCTCAAACGCAAAGAGCTGAGCTACAGCAAGGATTCTGTCACAGGCCGAGGATCATTACATACATCCAGGAAGGAAAGAGCCAAACGAGACGATGTGACGAGGAGATAGAAGAGCTGAAAGTCTGTCATCGTTGGGTTCTGCGGGAGATCAGGAGTTAATGAGCTGAGAAACTGCAGATAAAATATGAGAAATGTTCAAAACCTCAAACATTAAGCAAATGTTTAAAGCTGTTTTATAAATACATTGAGTTTTTAGGATATAACCTTTTTACAGCAGATTATATGTTCAAATAAAGCCGTGCTAGTCATTAGATATTCATTTACAGACCAATATTGTTTTTGACTTTTCTCCACAGTTACTTCACCACAGCACTAAACATTCATCAGACTATGGAAGCACATTTTCACCACTTTGAAGAATAAAAGATCCGTTAAGTTATAAATATGAGATGCTATTTTGATGATCTCAGGTGACTTTATGTCATTAATTTTCTAGATGTAATCACTGTATGCAGATCTAAAACTCATTAACATTTCAGAAGAATGACATTTCATTTGTGTAAGTATTGGATCAACATTCAGCGTGGTGGTAGCTGAGAGTCATCCACGTCAATCACTCTGCTCACTAACAGATCACACAAAGCTGCTGTTTAAAACTTTTGCATGCAAGGCAGGGGGTGAATTCCTTCAAAGACTGCTGACTCATCTTTAGGTTTGCAAAAATCTGTCTGCTAATTTTTTCCCGATAGTTAGTTCTTCAGTACATCTTTTATAGTTTTCTTATTTCCAGGTTTAATCTGCAGCTTTCAGCGTAATAATAGTAAACAAACAGTAGAGACGTGATGGGTGAGTTACAGAACATTTTCACCCTCAGGCTGAGTCTTGTCACTTTGAAATAAATTATTTTAGAGCAGAGGTGTCCAAAGTTGGCCCGCCAAGCCATTTGATTTGGCCCACATGACCATATGTTGTCAATGTTTCCAAAAATGCATTCATATTTATTACAAAGATTTTATGTCACATATTGTTTTTCTGGTCCCTTTTATCACTGGATCTAATTGCACCACTCCAAATATATTGTCTGCTCTGATTACTGTATTGAACTGGTGTACATAAGTTTCATGTTTTATCATATTTTTTTCTTTTATCCTTTGTATTTAATTTATTTGTTATATTTTATACCTATTGCATCATCTTTATACTGAAGCAAATTCCTAGTCTGTGTGAATCCTGTTCATTGACAATGACAATAAAATTGATCCTGATTCTGACCTTCAGACGCTCAGTCCAGCTGCAGTAACACTTCATGCCTGCAGGGGGCGTTCTTCTCAAACACTTACTTCATTCAAAGGATCAATTGACCTGCGCTGATCTGAACCTGATTAATAAATAACAATTAAAATCATAAACAGACGCATCATTATTTGTTTATTTGTTGCTGAAAGTAAACAATAAGAAAAAGCCTGAGTTTGAGGAGCAAACCGGAAAAATAAACTGTTTGTTTGATTTTATTATTATAATTTTTATATTTGTATTTTTTGGTTTTAACAAATGTGATTTATTTTACAGTTAATGCCACATTTCATCAGTTTGTGTTCACTTGCTTCCCGCCCTGATGGTGAGGAGAATCAGCAGCTCAGCAGCCCCCCCAAACAGCAGGTTTCTGCGCGAAGTTCCGAGTCTTGTTCTGGTTTTGGGCTGGAGTTGTTGATGGGCTGGCTGTGGGACGTGCCAGGAGGTGTCGGTCGGACTGAAGGGCCCAGATAAAGAGGCGCGGAGCGGCGCGGCGGAGCGCAGAGGCGCGAACGGACGGAACCAGAACAGAACCCAGCAGAGGAGGACATGCTGCCGGACCTTCCGACCCATTAACGCGTCCATCCCGGTTGTTAACGGCTGCGCGCAGACCTGCAGGAGGACCCAGATAAACTCAGCTGTTATTGGTGAGTTTATTTGCTTTTTTATTTATATTTAATTAAAAAGCAAAATGATTTTAAAGTGACTTTTATTTCTAAAGAAAGCAGCAGGTGTTTATTAACTCTGCATCAAAAGTTTGAATTTACTTTCATAGATGTTAAAGAAATAAATAAGTTTTTTTTTTACTTAAAGTCTTTTTTGATAAATAAATCTTATTTTGCACTCACAAACTTTTATTTTCAATAAACTTTCCTGCTGTTTAGTCTGAATAAACATCCCCACAGACATCAGAAACATCTTCACACTTTCTAAATCCTCACGCCGCTCCGCCAACACCAGCCAGGATCAAATGAAGTTTAAACTGATTACACCGGTCTGGGGGGGTCAGGGGGTCACATCATGGTGTGGGGGGGCCTCCAAAAAATAATCCTCACTTTCAAGAAGGGGACATGATCAGATTAAAGATGAGTCCTCTGGCCTGGATTCACATCACCTGCTCCCTGCTCAGATTCAGGCCTTTAACTTTTTTTTTTAGGATTTAACAAAAATAAATAAAACATGCTGATTGTTTTTTAATCAAATGGTAATTTCAATTAAGTTTTGTTGTTTTTTGATGGTGCTTTAAGTCTAATTTACAACAAAGGTCATCTCAGGTCAGTTTGTAAAGAATTATTTCAACTAAAAATGCAATAAAAAAACACATTTTAGTTCACTGCATCCACTTTGATGAAAAGTTTATATAAATTAAACCATCTCCATTTCCTTTGGTCACTTTGGTTTAATTTACAGAAACCTGATTAAATCAGTTAAGTAATTTTTTAAAGACCCATGCAGTTTGTTACATATTAATCATAATTTTCCACAAAAACTTGTAACATTTAGGAAACAACCAGACTCGTGTAGTTCTGTTTGGTTCTTAAGATGTTTATTGTTCCGTGTTTTATGGGATAAAAACAACAACAACAAAAAAACGAAGTCTTTCAGCAGCGTTTAGGCCCTGAGGGTGTTGTGTTCTTTAAATCTGAATCATTTCTCATTATGTTGGTGAGTTTTCTAAATCACTGCTGCAGCTTCAGCAGCTCTGCAGACTTTCTGACCACACCTCCCCACGTCTCCTCACATCCAGCCAAGAGAGCCGAAACTGAAGACCAAATCCAGACCGAGCTCCAGCTCTGCCTCGGCCTGAGTGACCTCTAATGTAATCTAATACATTTAATTCTTCTGATCTTACACGTTTTAAAACTCTAAACCTGAAGTAACTTGGCCTAAAGACTGAATTTAAATGGATAAAATGAAAGGAAGCGTGAGATTGTGTTGACACGAGGAGTGCTGAATCTCACAGTCTGGACTGAACCCCCCGTGTCAGGTCGGGGGTCCTGGTCTGATCAAGATATCAAAGAGTTAACAGTTACAGTTTCTCACTCAGTGACCCCCCCATCCACCCCTGACGTGAAAGTCAATTACTTCTGCGTCCTGATCAGAGAGGAGGAGTCGGCGGGGGGCTGTTTGAGCTCCGCTGCCCCTCATTAACCAGCTTCAGCTCAGAGGATGAGCTTTGAGTTCAGGTTAAGAACTGCTTTCCAATCCGGAGCTGGGCTTTCTGTAGGTTCTTCTTCTAACAGTTGAACTTTGAAAAGATCTCAAAAGGCTCAGCTGAATGTGGGATAAATCCTCCAATGTAAACTAAACCTGCAGTTACTGTGTTTAAATACATTTTTTCAGTGCGTTACACCTCAGTTAGTAATGCTTCCTCTCGTTTTTGTCTTCCCTCCTTCTCCCTCTGAACAGAATTATACTGTAGATCCCTGCTGTTAAAGAACTGAGGTGTTTGATGCCTTAAAAAAAAACAATACATAAAAAACGCTACAGGTGCAAAGATTGAGACCACACACTCAACACACCTGACACCTGAGATCCAAACACATGCAGGAACACGAGGCAGACGAGCCAAAATGAGTTTTGGTTGAGATCGGATTCTCTGCTTTAACCTGATACCTGCTCAGTAAAATGAGTTTCAGCTCATCACAAACCTTTGTTATGGAGAGACATAGTTACTGATTTAAAGAGGTTTGTTTTAGTTACGGGTCTGTCACAAGTTGTGGCACATGGTAACATGGAAAGCAGAAAAATGCACCTTTTTTTATCTGAAAACATTAATAAACTGTTATTTGTTCTACATACAAATGCTGATAAATCAGCATAACTTATTATCTTACATGTTTATATATCAAAGCAACATTTTAAAGGATGCAAAATTCTGTTATTTTAGCTGTTAAATCCATTGTGTTTTGTTGGAGTCTCTAGGAGTGCAGAAAAGTTGATATTAGTTTCTCCTGGTGCTTTAAATTCTGTTTGGGTCATATTTTTCAACCTGTTTAGTTTTCTCTACTCTATGACATGTTCTTGTGATGAAACTAATTAAGGTCTGAATTTACAAACTACAGTTTGGTGCCATATAGTTGTAAACCCCTCTATCAAACTAGAACGGACCGGTCTGGAAGCAGAATGGGAGGGGATTTAAAGAGACAGCCTCAAAGCGAGTTGATCTGAGACACACCCCAGAAAAAGTGGGGGAAAGTGGGCTTGTGGAGTTACAATAAGGAGGAATTCAGACCAAAGCGTTGCAGCTGCACATTATATAGACCCCAACTGAAGGATTTAAATGTGAAAAAGAAGCATCTGTCTCCTTTAATATTAAAATACAAATAATTAGCTATCACCCATCAGACAAAGGTTGCAGTAAAACAAAAAGGTAATTAGATTTTTGTAATAAATATTATTTATTGTTGAAGGTCAAATCCAGCATGAAAAGGACAGTTATTATTAAAGGCAGCATTAATTATTCATTCATTGACAATAAACACAGCTTTACAAATGTTCTATATTTGTTCCACAACATTATATAAAAACAAAAAGAATATATAAGTTTTACTAAACGTAACAAAACTAACTATTTAATAACTGTAGAACATTTTAGCTGTAGAAGTTAACGCAACAAGTTTCTGCAGTTACAGTGATGTTACCTCATTCCATCCAGCTTCTGTGTCGATTCTGACCAAATCCAGAAAACCTGAAACACAAACAGACAGTTTGTCGCTCTGCTGTCCTTATTTTAGATTTATGTGAACCATAAATTCATTTCTACCATGATACAGATGTAAACTGTAGAGAAAAGCTGTTCAGTTGTTAAATCTCATTAACAATTGTCAATCAAAACTCCACAATTCCTTTGTTGTTTGTAATAATGTTTGTTTTAAACGTGTTTTTTTAACCCTAAGTGGCGTTAAATCCCTAAAACTAACAGAACAAGTAAAAACAATTTTTAACATTTTAAACAAGAGTTGAGTGAAATACTTGATTTGACTCAATTTTTTCTCATTTCAAGAATCTTACCAAGTCAAATTTTCTTACTCCATTGGCAGAAATTTTTGACTTAATTTGAGTCAAATTTTCA
>JARVGW010000336.1:14830954-14844187 GCA_031762495.1 Anablepsoides rubrolineatus
AAATATAACAACAATAGTTTTAATAATGGATAACTATAGACATGAAAGAGCTCTTATTAAAGAGGGAAGAGGAAGAAAGAGGTCTGGGCTAAAGCCCCTGATGTTTCAAGAGCCTAAAAACGCCCCTGGTTGAATCTTTGCTGTGTCAAGTTATTTTTAATTTGGGGGGGGGCACCACAAAGCAGTTGCGCTTAGGGCACCCAGATGACTAGCACCAGCCCTGGGCTGGACAATATTAATAGTGTAGTTACAGAGTTCATGCAGGTTTTAGTAAGTTAAATAAGACCATTAGGAATGACATTTAAGATCAAACCGATGCATTAACAGAAACATTCGATTGGTCCCAGAAATTTTAACATAGAAACCTTTTATTGCTATCAATTATTTAATTTTAATACAAGAACACTATATTATTTTAATAAAATGATCATATGAGACCTTATCGACTGCCGTGGATTGCTTCCAATTAAATGCAAAAATCACTGATATCCTATGGAGCATTTTGAGTGACAAGATAAATAATTAATTATATCAATAAATAAATAATGTGTTAAATAATGACAGCGTTCTGTTACTCTATTCATTTATGCAGCTAACGCTTCTAGGGAATGATCGAAAGTAAAAAAAAATGAAGACTTGACAAAATTAAATTTAAGACCTTGGATGAAAATTTGGGTGTTTTTAAAAACTTTTTTTAGGTCTAAAATTTGGATTTTCAATTTTTAGACATTTTAAGACCCTACATGAACCCTGTATTTAGGTTTTATTGAGAAACACAATTTATTACAATGTTTTATCTTCTGCTCTAAATTGGGGTATCAGTGTTGAATTTGATTATAGTGACAACTTGATACTAAGTGGCAGCTCAGAACTCACCAGAACAGGTTTATTTATTTGTTTATTTATTGGGAGGGGGGGGGGACTGATGGATATCATAGCCCTTCATCAGAGCTAAACAAAACAAAACAAAACGAAAAAAAAAAAAAAAAAACGAAGCTTCTATGTTGAATAGTTTTTGAGTTATAAGCATTTTGTCCAGACTTCCCCTTTTTAAGATGGAGCCCCCTCTTCAAATATGGGGTCCATCATAAAACCATCGGCTGGCTCAGTGTAGGTCGGACTCCTTTACATTCCTTCCATGTTGATGGGTACAGCTGTTTCTGTGATATGGTTGACCAAAAATCACTGAAAAAATGTTAATAAAATAAATACTATGTAATAAATAAATATATAATAAATAAATAAAACAATATGAAAACAATATGACCCCCACTTTGCGTGCGGGGGTCATAATTATCACCTGCCACTGACGCTAAAGCATCATTATCATTAAACAGATTTGCAATTTTTCTCAAGTTCTTCATGATTTTTTACATTCAGGGTCTAAAACCCTCATAAAACAGTGAGACTAATGAACATTAACCAACACAAAAATGGCTGCATTTTCACAGATGTTGAGATAATTTTGGTGTGGTGTGGCAGAAACTCATCACATTCTCTCAGTGCTAATGATGCAGCATGACATAATTTACAAGGTTTGACCAAATTGGCCACAACTCTGTCCCTTTCTCATCAGCTTTTTAATGTTTTCCATTCAAGTCAAGACGTCAGAGTCAAGATAAATGTAATATGTTTATTTTGTGAAATTTCTTATCAGATAATTCTTCTTGACCCATTTCTGGGAACGGACAGCTGACTGACTCAGACTTCGCTCTAATGGAAAAGTGACACATTTTTCTTTGGTCTTGGTCATGATTGGACCAGTTACCTCATTTCTGTCCAATATTCTTTAGAATAAATATTCCAAACTAACTCTATCTTCCTTTAAAGTTTGCAGATGACCCTTGTGGTGGTCTCGACTCGAACGTGAAAACCTCGGTTTGTTTTAGTTTGTTCATCCTGAGCTGCTGAAGAGCTCTGGATCCACCGCCCAGATAGAATAAGCTCCTTCTAAGCCAAGAAAAGCAGGATTCAAAGTTTCAGGTGGGTATAGGCTAATGAAAACACAATTATCAGTATTATATCCCATTTCTACTAATAGATCCTCCTAAGTCCTCCGTACTGGCCCCTGAACTACAGCATCAATGTGAAGCAGAAGAAGAAAGGTCCATACTTAGCTCATGAGAAACCTGATTCTAATAAGTGTGTTAGCATGACATTCCCATTATTTCATTCTTGTGCATTTTGTAATGCCCCGTGGGCTTACTCTACCCCATCAAAGGTTCGGCCCGGTCCAGCAGCTCACTGATCCAGCTGGCAGCTCGCCCAGCTGAAGGGGAAGTGCCTGCCTCCATCAGATCCTGATGTGGGACAGCTGCCAGACGGGGCTGCAGGACCCACAATGTGCAGCCCTCAGAGACTTCTGGCAGCTATGTTTATTAGGCTGATATTATTTTGTTCACAATCACGGTTTAAAAAAAAAAAAGAAAAGAAAAAAGTACGTGAAATTGAAACGGACTGAAGATAAAAATCTACTAAAGTGAAACAAAATTTTATTTGATGCCAATTTATAATGTTTTGATACAGCCAACTTAAAAAAAAGGCAAACATGTGGTTCAGATTTGGTTGTAAATGCTCCTAATATTAGAAATGCAACATTTTTACACTATCTGTGCAGAGAAACAGCTGCGAGGAGCCCAAATCAAATCAGCAGAAAGCAGCCGAAGTGTCAGATTGTGTGGAAAGACAACAGAGTGACTGCTTAGAAATGTAAAGGCAGTTCTGTATGTAAAAAATGAGGAAAAACAAAAAAACCTGTCGGACTGTTTTATCTCTTCTAACATTTCTCAAACTCTGTTCTGAGAACATTCGAGACTGTACCAGTCGTACGGGTATACACCGGTCTTCATGCCAAATTTAGAAGAAAGGCAGCCACAGAGAGGGATCAGATCACCGTTTGACAAAAGGCAGTTCAACAGTCAGGCGAAAAATAAAGCACCACTTCCTCCTAATAAAAAGTTTTATGTATCAGGAGATAATCATCATCTGGTTCTTACTAACTCTTAAAATGAGGTAAATCCAATCTCCGACCAACAACAATACATGACAAATTACACCGCGTCAGCATGAATTAAACCCAAACTAAACCAAACTGCAGGAGTGAAGAAAACAAAGTCCATCCAGCAGGTTGTAAAAACCCCGTTTAGCAGCAATAACTCTCAGTAATTGTTTTTGGTGCGACTTTATCAGTCTCTCTAATGGCTGCGGAGGATGTTCTGGCACAAAAGAGCCACAGAACTGACAAGTTTAAGCGTAAACCGGAATTGCAGCAAATGTCTGAGGCTTGAACTGCAATTATTAAAGAAAACATCTCTCTCCTTGAGCAACAGAGAGAGAGGACTGACAAGAGGAGTTCGATAGCGAACATGAATTGTTTGTTCTGCAGCTTGTTTGCTGACTCTGTCCTTCGAGCCGAGACTCGTCCTGAGGATGCTCTGCCCCGAGCCTCCGCTAACGGTAGTCTGAACGGTTACTGGTCGCAGGTTCAGGGGTGCTTGTGCCCTACAGGCGGCTGCAGCTTCACAGACCAGAGTCAGGATGAAGCAGAGTTCACCAACAAGAAGACAGGCCTCGGCACAAAACTCCCACAATGATTGTGTTTTCTCTACAAACTTCTGTGACACTCGAGATACGTTTTCACCCCCGAGATGCTTCACAATGTCTTCCCTGTGCTTCCTCCTCCTCCTCCTCGGCCCAGTGAGCAGTGGCTGAAGGGAACTCCACGACCTGAGGAGATGGTGGGTGGTGGACAGTGGAGGTGCAGGAAAAAGCATCCCCAGATTCCTTTGGCTGCTGCCAAAGTTAACATACACCAGGGGATTCAGTATCAAAGTTTCCAATATTTGGCTCCACAAACACATAAGCCACTACGAAAACACAAGCCGAGGAGTTCCCTGCTGGCTGTTCAAATACAAAACGTTTAATTATGAACATTTGGGAAATCAAGCTGCTGTGCTGTGGGTACTTTACACACAGCACCCCCCGTATGCTTGAAAGCATTGCTCAAAAGCTTCCACCAACATCCCAAACTCCTCCTGGTCTCCCCATTGTCATCTCCCGCTCCTTCAAGTGTTTTCTCATCTCAAGCTTCATTTATGTGGTTAAGAGAAGAAGACACACATTGTATAAAGTTGATGTTATTTCTCCTGAGCTCTCCAAATGTTTTATCTTCTTCTGAATAAAGAAGGTCAGAGGTCATCTGTCAGTCAGTGCAGCGGTAAAGCTAACATCAAACCTCACATAAAAACATCATTTCTTTGATCCAGTTATTTCTGACATCATATTTTCTGTGAATTTGATTTTACTATCTCAGGCTTTGTTTGTTCATTCACATAAAAATACTAATAATAAAAGCTGATGTTTGGATTATTGTAAATAGATCTGTAGGTAGATTTATTGACTTTACAATGAAGTTTAAAACTTTGATGCACATTTTTTTATGAACAAAATACCTCCACTCTCTCTCCACTTTATCCATTCTGATGCAAATCTATGGAGGACAGAAACTGACATAATTAAAAAATAAAAGTGTAAATATATAAATTGACCAATAAACACACATAAAATGCACCAATTAAATTACCACATGTTTTATAATTTAATTGACCTTCATATTTATTTTTCCAGCTTTTTTCCAATAAATTATGTTACCACATAATTTAAATGTTACTGTTTATAAAAATGTTTATTTAGGTTTTCCTTCTACTTGTAGATGCATTTATCTCTATTAATTGATTATATTTATTTTTTTGTAATTTTCTTTTTATTTCCAAGTGTTGCTTTTACATTTCTCTGTCTCCTGTTTGTACTTTACTTTGTGCACTTATGTTTCATTATACAAATAAAGTGGGCGGTCCTTGGGTCAGCTCCTCTTCTATTGGTCAACAGACAGGAACGACCAGGAGCCACATGCAGCCCTGTGTATTTCCTCCACTGGCTCATTTTAACATAAAGTTTAAAGTTTAGTTTAAAACATATGCACAGCGAAGTGTTTTCCTCCTTGCTTTTGTTTTTAACTAAACTTTAAGCTAAACTGAAGCAGCACAAGCATGCACAGTCAATATACAAATGGTTCCTGCTCCTGTCTCAACAAGGCCCACCCACCTTATTTACACAGTGAGGCAGAAATACATAAGGTACAATTAAAACAGGAGACAGAAAAATGGAAATAAAAAGATTTGAGGAAAATTATAGAAGAAAATTAAAATATAATCATTTAAGAGACACAATAGTAAAAAAGTAAAAGTAAAAACTATTTTTTTAAAAGAATAAAATGTAACTTATGTGCTAAAATATACAGTTTATTGGAACTAAGCTGGAAACATAAATCTGAAGGTCAATTAAATTATAAAACATGAGGTAAAGTTCTCCTTTTTTAATTTAATTGGTGCATTTTTAGTGTATTTATTTATTAGTCCATTTATGTATTCTGCTTTTATTTCTAATTATGCCAGTTTCGGTCCTCATACAAACCTGTCTGGTCTAATTATTTAGCTTTTAATCTTAAAGAAAACAAAAGCAAAAACAAAATGCCTTATTGTTCTGAAACTGAATTGAGAGAGTTCTGTTAATTGTTACAAGTAAACTTTTCCAATAAATATTTTCTTTAAAAAACAATTAACCAACATGTTGGATAAAAAAAACTTTTCTGCCAATTTTTTTTGCATCATCCAGTAAAAATGAACTTGTCAAAAGTTGTCATACATGTAAATTATTATTTTTTATATTGTATTTATTTTATTATTAAGCAACAAAGTTTAGTTATTCTTCCATAAAACCTAAAAATGAGTGAACAAATCAGTTAATGAAAAAGCATAGTGTATTGGAAGCAAACTTGCATATTTGTCTTAAAAGTTAAATAAATCGTTAAAACTAAAACACGTTTTGTTATTTCTTGATACAGTAAATACATTTTGTAGTTTAGGGAAACAAAGCATTTGTTGGGTTTGTCAGAGACAGAACTCAGACATGCAGACAAATGTGTAAAAAGTAAAACTTACAGATTCAAAAAGAAAAGTCAAACAAAAAAGGCAGCGACAAACACGGAGGATGAGCAGACTGTAAGACAGGTATGAGTGGGAGGGGCTTAGGCTGACACAGACCCCATTTTACTTAAACGGAAGCGTTCAATCTGTGATGACTCTCTTCATTTTAACTTCCTCGTTGCTCCCTCCATCCTGACCTGCTTCCATCTCAGGGTGGCCGGGGGCCGCTCCTGCTCTGCGCCCTCAGGTGTTTTTTTCTGCCCTGCAGCTCGGAGCGTTCCGCGGCCAAACACAACAGGCTCCGGGGCCCACGAGGCTCACGGCAAACAGCTTCTTTAGAGAGTGCACCGAGGTCTGACGGATCATTTTCCTCTTTTTCATCTGAAGCTCTCCGTCTTAAGAATTTGGCTCCCGAGTCGTGCACAAGCACATTCCAGACCCCTGCAGCGGAGCGTCTCATTGTCATGTTATCATAACACGACAAGGCAACAGAAAATCTGACCTGTACATCAGTTCAAACTGAAACCATCCATGATGTGCTTCCAAATAAACTGACAGAGAGATGTTGGGGATTTTAGTAAAAAAAACGAGCTCAGATCCCACAAAGGTTATAATAGTTTGGGATTTTTCATTAGAGTTTAATTTCGTTGTGACTTTTTTCTTTTAATTCAGTTTTAATTGGTTTTTACAGTGGATTTGCTAGTTTTTATGAGTTATTATTGCATTTTTAATGCTTTAGTTTAAGTTTTTATTAGTTCTAGTATTATTTTTTTCCTAGTTTATTTGCCAACGCATCCTCAAGCTTGTGATGTTCCTGTGAGTTAACTAACCAATAGATATTTGTACACTAGTTAAAGCAGTCTATTATAGCGACAACATGAGAGAAGCTAGCGTGTCAAGATAGTCATAGTTATTCATCTTGTGTGAGTTTGATTCATGCAGTTTTTCCCTTGAGAAGTATTCTACCTGTTTTATCACCTGTTTCCACTACAAGACACTTGCTTTGATTTTTCTCGCAGTCATATTCAAAGAAATCCCAAAGTGGACGTTGCTTCTTTCTCCCAACTTTTGCTGTTCTCATTTGGCAGGTGATGCTGAGCAGCAGCAGGTTGCAAACAATTATTGTTACAGACCACAGCTAATGTGAAACTACGTGATTTGAAAATAAAAAAATAAAAAATCCACATGGCTCAAAATAAATTGACAAACACTAAAACTAAGGATATTTTTTCTATAATTTCAGTTAGTTTTGTAAAAAGATTATACAGTTTTAGTTTTTTTTTCATTTTATTACAGTTTTTATTTATTTTAGTTAACTAAAATCATTTTTCAATTTCAGTTTTTGTTACTTAGTTATTTTTAGTGAACTACAATAACCCTGGTTCCCACCAGAAACTCCCCCCTGTTGGATTCAAGACCTAATTTCCCTCTGGGATCAATTTTATATTTGAATTGAATTGAAGAGTCAGGCCTCTTCAGTCTGCTGGAGTTTTTGTCATGTCCTTTTAACGGGTCACGGCAGACTTTGTTGCTTTCTCAGCGCCGGCTTCTTCTAGATTTACAGGTTTTCAACACTTTTCAAACTAAAACCGACACAGAAGTGGCAAAAAATACCAGCGTGTCCGCTAAAAGAAGTCTGAGTAAACCTCGGCACAGTGAGGGCGCTGCTGCTTCCTTTGCTTGGATATTCTCACCTTCTCTCCATCACTGACATTATATATTGTCAGACCCAGCTGGGTGCAGCCAGCTCGTGGAGGCCTTCAGGATGCTTTTACACGCTTTCTGGGAAAGAAAAGAAATCCTTCACTGAGGACCACGTAGCTGCCAGTTTGGAGAAACGCAGGTAGAAGGTATAATCCCACATCAGCATGAACTTCTGATAAAACAGACTTGTTTTATGGATTTTTTTTTCTTCCTACACTTGTACGTTCAATGAAACGGTGACCCCCTGAGCAAACAGCTCGTTTTGTGTGGCTTTCATCTGCAACCCGCCCACCCAAACTGGGCCAAATCCAATTCATTCACTCCGTCCGAGGCTTCCTGTGCATAGGAGTCATCAAAATGTGCCGAGCCCTTTTCATGTCCTAATGTAAACATGGAGCCGCTCCAGCTCGGAGCATAAAAGGAACCTAAAGAGCACGTCGCAGCTCCCAGATCTGAGCTGCATGAAGGATTTGTACCTGAAGTGTAGTAAGAAAACTTTGTTTTCATCCTCAGTCCCACGAGGCACGAAGCTGTCTGTCTATAAAAGCAATGAGTTTGAACCCAGCAGATTTATTGTACCTGACGGAACCAAAAGGAACATCTTGTTCAGACATGATTGTCAGGAAACATAATAAAAATCGATCATTATCTCAATATGTTAGCAGTTTTATTAAATATACTTTTTGAAGTCAAACTGATTAACTAACTCATCCAATTGGATTTAGGAAGTAAAACTACTTGGTTTGGTTCTGGAAAAGACAGATTTTTTATTTATTTTTTGTTTTAAGTTGAGACATGTGCTAAAAAAAGAAATGAAATGAAATATCAAAAAAAAAAATTAACAATAAAATATTTTGTTTGTTTTTCCATTATGGTTTTCTACAGGGTGTATTAATTCATTGCATTTCCTAAATCTTATACTTTATAACAAAACTCTCCAGGAAGTTTTTAAGTATTTTTCTTAAAAATTACACAAATAACAAAATTTTAATATATATTAAATAAAACAAATCACTTGGTTTTATTGCACAACAAATGTCAGTGTTTGATAAGTGAGGTGTTTTAGCCTTTCAGCCTATTAACGCTTGATTCATCCTCCCCACTGCTCACCTGCCTCCACAAAACCTTTAACTTTTCAGTGGAGTCAGTCAGAATGAACTTGGTTTGGGACTGACTCGAGGAGTGGGAGCTTATCTAAAAGTCAAAACATAACAGGGCCAGCAGGAATGAAGCAAGACGATGAAGGGCCTCTTCAGAGATTCATCCCTCTCCAAAAGCAACTTGGGAAACATGGAGCAAACGACCCACCCTCACGGATTGTCCTTCATCCTTTAGCTTGTGGGCTTCTAGAACAAATATTTGCCATGATGATGCTTTCAAAGACCATATGGAAATGTTGGCTCGATCAGGCTAGGATCTGGACCCGCTGGCTGATACCAACAAATATCTGGCTTTGATATTAATCCTATTAAAAAGTCAGTCAGTTTCTGGATGAAGTGAAGTTTATGTTTCTTTAAAGCAAAGTTTTTGTTCAGATTTTAACCCGGACTCATAACTAAGATGCTGGTGATTGCCACAGATGGGCTGCAGAAATTATTGTTTATTAATTATTTAGAAATTCTATGTACTTAGCACAAAAGGTAAGGTTGTCTGTTTTGTAGATTTATTTGTTGTAACAATGCTTCTTGGCAAATAAGTTTTACACCATTTGAAAGTCTTAATTTCTCCTTTAAATGGTGCAGCATTAAGAAGGCTTAAATTGCAGTTTGTCTTGCACAGATAACTTTCATATCAGCCCTTGTCATTGAAGGAGACAGCTGGCCTGACTGCAGCTCAACCATTGTTGAGGATTTGCTTGGGAGGTTGAACCCCCAGGTGCAGGACTGAGTGACAGGTGGTCCAAAACTTTGAAAAAAAGCTTTATTTAACAAAATCAAGAGGCTGGCATGGCAGCAAAAGTATTTACAAAAATTCAGAAACAAGACAAGAGAATAACAAATCACTGACACAGACTGAGGACAGAGAACTGAATATAAAGGGGAACTAATGAGCTAAAACAAGAAACACCTGGGAGAGAAACGTGAGGAACAGGTGAGAGTGGGCGGGGCTGGAGCAAAGACAGGCAGGAGGGGGTTAACAGAATAAAAAAAGTGTAACCAAAACTCACTCAAGCACAGACCGTGACATGAACTTTGTCTGTGACCAGCTGAGGGGACCAGGCTGTCTAAATGGTTACTAAATGATGCACAAAAGGAAAACCATAACTCATTATCTCGAGAAAACACCCATTATTTCATGATAATGACATAATATGTTGTTATCATGAGAAAACTGTGGAGAAAAATGAATGATAAGTGGAAAACGTCTGCTCTCAGCTTCCATAGATGTGGGTTGATGAAAATTTTACCAAAACTTTTCTGTCAAACAGCTTATTTAGTTATTATTGAACTGGTTTTGAGATTCTAGTACCACCAGGTGCCAATCATAAGATTTATTGCTTAGAAGGATTTGTTACAACAAAGAAATAATCTACCAAACACTAATTTCCTTATTTTTACTCTCAGTTTGTTTTCAGACTTTTACGACGCATAAACATGATGTTTTATCAGTTTCTGTGCAGCCAGAGAAAACATCAAACCTGATCAGTTTTCTTTCTTTTCCCGTCTCTGGTTTGTTTACAGGTTTACTAGTTTCTCTCTTCCTGTGGATCACAAGTTTTTATCAAAGTTTCTGACGATTAACAGATAAAAATCTTTAAATAACAAGAGTTAACATTGTGAACCTCTGCCCATCAGCACTAAGCTGCATGTCGCGCTTTCATCTGCTCACGTGCTTCCTACAAGCTAACCTGAGCCGATTATCAGCTGATTGTTATTCGTTTCTTCAAGTCGAACATTTATCAAGCTAACATTTGTGTTGGAATCAGACCACGTGTGTCCTGAAGTGTCAGCTTCGGTTTCAACCTCCTGTTTTGATTAATCAAGTGTTCATTCCTCAACAGAAGCATTTTGGACACCCGAGACAAAGCAAATATACACCGACTTTGATTGGACGGTAAGAGTAGTTCATGGGAATCTCTTCAAAAACACTTTGAGAAGAAAAATCAAGTGTGACAGGTTGAACTAAACTTTCTTTGGAATAGAGAGAGAAACACTGAGAGAACTTATTAAATTGAAGATGACACAAACTCTAAAGATGTCTCATGATCACATGATACACTTAAAACAATAAACCTTTGCCTCAAGCGGAGAACTTCAAGAATCTGAGTGTGTTGAGTGGCAGGATACAGAGGGCCGGATGGCTGTAATGAAAATGTTGCTCCGGTTTGTTGTGATGAATGAAGATTTTCTACCTTTTGTGTCAGATTTCTCTTGTCTAAACTGTTTACACTTAAGCCAAATCATAAAGAAATTCACTTCAACGATCTTAGTTGATCAGTTTTAGAGTTTTATTAATCTTTCACAAAATCTTTCTGACATTTTCTGACAGTGTAATGAATGCCACGTTTCTACTCTGCAACTTCTTCTTTACCGATTTCAACACGATGTCACGGTGAACATTTACGGTGTTTTTAAAAGATTAGCAGCAGTTCAGGAATTAGTCACGTACACGGACGTTTAAAACAGGAGGCTCACTGAGATCAGGGCGTCTTTTCATGGCAAAGCTCTCTGAGTGTGACTTGGTGAGAGATAAATAACCGGTAAGAAGCGGCATGAATGCACTCACGCAGCCACTCCCTGCAGAGGGAGGGGGGTGCTGACGGTACAAGTGCTGCTGTGTGGAGATGTTTTTACTCACCCAGGGAAGGTTGATGATGATGATGACTATGATTCATCGTCCAGCTTATTCACTCCTAATCCCCTCTGATCCTTCAGCCACTAAAAACCTTCAGCGCTGTTATTGGTCCAGACACTTTCTGAAGGGGTCTGATGAAATCTTTAACAGCTGCCCTCTCACTGACCAGCATCCCTTTCTTTAGTCAGTTTATAGTTTCCAACCAAACTTTCACTTTAATGAATTAGTGCCCGTTTGTTTATTATTTATTTTTATTAGGAATTTTCTGAATAACCAATATACCGATTTAGATAACCTGAACATGTTCAGAACGCCTGATATGTACCGGAAGCTCATTTGTGCATGCGCTAAATGATATACTTCTGAAATGCACTTGATTTAGGGAGGAATACTAACAATAATTATTTCCTTGCTTAATTATAAAGGTGTGTTAAATTATATTCAGAAAACCGTTTTAATATTCTATACATTTTAAATAATAAAATATAGATTTACAATGTGTACATATTTATTGCGGACTATTTTCTATACAATTATGTTATAATTCATCTTATCTTCGTTATATTTATTTCCTGGAAAAAAAATCCACATCTGTTGCAAACATTGCCTTTTCTATGAGACATTGCAGGTGATAAGAAATCGAATCGATTTGGTCATCAGTCTAGCTAAATGCTACGTGCAAATCTTTTAGCACATGCGCAAATGAGCTTCCAGTGCGGATCGTGCTTCTGGTACAGATTGGGCCAAGTAGAACATGTTGTCCTGTGGGCGAAGATGGCCCTACTCGTGATTGGTGGAGGTCTTGATGTGGGCGAAGACGATCCTAATCGTGATTGGCGGAGGTCTTGATGTGGGCGGAGACGATCCTACTCGTGATTGGTGGAGGTCCTAATGTGGGCGGAGACATCCCTACTTGTAAATGGTGGAGGTCCTAATGTGGGCGGAGACATCCCTACTCGTGATTGCGGAGGTCTTGATGTGGGCGAAGATGATCCTACTCATGATTGGCGGAGGTCTTGATGTGGGTGGAGACGCCCTACTCGTGATTGGTCAGATTGACGGTGGGGTTTGAAGAAGCTGGAGGCAGCGGGGAGTAGCTTGGTCGAGTCGGGCAGGAAGCAATGTTTCTTTAAGATTAATTTTAGTCATAACTTGAGAAAGTAAAGTGCTAGCTGCACAAAATTTGAACATTGTACATGTGAAGGACTGTGTAACAATATAGCTCTGTTAAAACATCTCTAACCAACCTGTAAAAAAATTTTGATTTTTAGCAAGAAGTTTTTTACTTCTTCCCATTCCTTAATTATCAATTTTTATTTTGTTTTGTATACATGTTTGAAATGAATATTTCTAATTGCTCACCTACATGAAAAGCAGAGAACAATATAAATGTGTAGTAATTTGAGCCGATCTTGGCAAACACACTTGTTTAGAGACATTCTTGTGGTCAACATCTTCTTATTGCCTTTTAGCTTGTTGAGCTTTTTTTTCTGATTGTATCATTTTTAAATTTTTTTTTGGTTTGTTTCTGAGGTCCGTCAAACATTTTCTTTCTGTTACCTCAAAGAAAGTTCAGCTTTAGACAACCAAAGGATCTTCAGCCGTTGTGCAACGTTTGAGTTTTCACAAAAGTTCTGCGAGTGTGTTTGATGTTGACCACGTGTTAATTACTAAAACCAAAGAAATGATTTCAGGTTTACTCTCTAAAAGAGCTGCGGTGGATGTTTTGTTTTGTGTAAGCCACAGTCTA
>JARVGW010000336.1:14923105-14937921 GCA_031762495.1 Anablepsoides rubrolineatus
ATAGATAGATAGATAGATAGATAGATAGATAGATAGATAGATAAGGCCTTTATTGTCATTGTACAGAGCACAATGAATACATTTCAAAACACCATTCAGAAGAAGACAGAACATAACAAACATAGGAGAACAGGTGTCCTGGGTCATGCAGCCGTGGAAGGTGGAAGCAATATTGTAAATGCATATTTCTACATATTCTTGAAATGGATAATTCCTGCAAAGCCACCTGGAGTTTTAAAATTCTGGCTTCTCTGTATTTCAATTGTCCACCATCCTTGTCTTTGTGGGCCACTATCCTGCATTCTTTGCTTCAGCAGGTCTTAAAGTTCTGGAGAAGTCTGTTAATCACTCAGTTATTTAAGTCAGGCGTGTTGAAGCAGAGAAACATCTAAAACATACAAGATAGGGTCCTCGAGGACCAAAGTTTATGAATGAATGTATTAAAAGTCAGTAGGGTTGGGCGATATTGGTGGAAAAAAATTGTCACGATTAATTGTGGTATTTAGCCAATGATGATTAATATGATGATTAATCCCCTGGAGTCGCTGGGCGCCTGCATGTCCTAGTCACATGACCAATTTAAATCATTCTAGTGAAAGATTTGCTCTCTGTAAAAATCTGTTCCAAATTGTGTCAAAAGTGCAGACTTCAGGCTATACATCAATTTTTAAATTGTGTTGATTGTCCAAGTAAAACCAGAGTTATGATAAATTACAGAACCTTTTTTTATTATTAAATGCTCGTTTTTACTCCCTCCAGTAGCTATACAACGACCACTGCTCTTCTGTCACGGGTGGCTTTATTCATTCCTTACAGATCTTAACTTTCTTCACAAAACCCTTGCTTTCAGTTGCCACCATCGAACTGTTTACATAATGTTAACAGCTGACTAAAACATAATTCTTATACAGAAAAAAAAAAACATTCAACTTTCTTACACACCTGGTTGGCTGCACATAACAAGGGGGAATAATCTCTTTAAAAATCAACTTTCTTGACAAAAAATTCGACAAACTTGACAAAATATAAATCTTCACTTAACCAGAAAATCCTCTGACCAGACCCACCCAGTCTTCCATTAGTTTCACTCAATATTGTCCTCCTCGCAGCATTGAACAACATTAAAAACAAACAAAGAAATATTATAATTTTACAATTAATGTATTCTCAAAAATAACAACCCAATAAATAAAATACATTTACTCAAATAACTTGTAAAAGTTAAGCTCGTTATATTTGAAGGATTTACCGGGGAAATCCAGTCTGTCTGCCTGGTGGCATTAATCGTATTAATCGTCATGTGCCAAAAAATAATTAAAGTATTTTCTGATGATTAATTGCACACAATAAGATTTTGCCCAACCCTAAAAGTCAGTGGTTGGTTAAGATGAGGTACTAACTTCAGCTGCTCTCTACAACCCTGACTGCTCTTCTTTATGTTGTTGAACAGGAGGAGCCTCGTTTAGACGTGCTGATCAACAACGCCGGCGTCTTCCAGTGTCCTTACACCAGGACGGAGGACGGCTTTGAGATGCAGTTTGGGGTCAACCACCTCGGCCACTTCCTGCTCACCCACCTGCTGCTAGACCTCCTGAAATGCTCGGCGCCCAGCCGCATCGTGGTGGTCTCCTCCAAGCTCTACAAGCGCGGCGAGATTAACTTCGAGGACCTGAACAGCGAGCAGTTCTATGACAAAGCCTTGGCCTATGGTCGCAGCAAACTGGCCAACCTGCTGTTCACCTGTGAGCTGGCTCGTCGCCTGGAGGCCAGCGGAGTGACGGTGAACGCTCTCACTCCGGGCATCGTGAGGACTAATCTGGGGAGGCACGTGCACGTTCCGGTGTTGGCTAAACCCCTTTTTAACCTGCTCTCCTGGGGTTTGTTTAAAAGCCCGGAGGAAGGAGCTCAAACCTCAGTGTATCTGGCCTCCAGCCCAGATGTAGACGGCGTGCAGGGGAAGTGTTTTGCTGACTGTCGGCCTCAGGTTCTTCTGGACAAGGCCACAAACCAGGACCTGGCCTCTAAACTGTGGGACATTAGTGAAGTCATGGTGGGAATAACCACATGAAATCTAAACTGAGTCATGCATGCTTATGTGTTAGCAGGGTACCGTTGCAGGAAAATGACCCACGCTTTAAAATATGCAGTGCCTTTCTCTGTGAAACGTTAAATATTTATTTTGGGTCCAAAATTAGCAGTAATGGTGCCGAAAGATGAAGATGTTTTCAGAGAAGTACAAGCCACATGTTGGAGTATTGAAACGAATTACAAAGTTTAGCCATTTGTTGACAGCTGTCTGTGTTTTAGGTGTTTATGTTTAGAACCAGGGGCTTTGTCTAGAACTGTTACTGACCGATAGACATGAGCAACTTTTCAGACTAATTGACAATATGCTTTTCAGATATTAAGATTTTAAGAATTTTGCATGTCGACCGACAGAAGGCTGAACCCGGGGAAGAAGTCTTCTTGTAATTTGCACAAGTTGTGATTGTGTTATTTTCACACTTGTAATATTTCTTTAAGAAAAAGACTCAAGAGCTGCTCTGGAACTTGTGTTTCCAATAAATACGTCTCGCTCTGCATCATGTTATCAGTATATTCTCTGGTGGTGAGCTGCTAGCCAAATAGTTAATACAAAATCACAATCTAAGCTCTCAAATCAGGTGCACATAGTAAAATAATGCTCATTAACTTGCTTCATTAGCAGAGTTCCTCATTTACACCCCCACTGGGAGTTTGAAGGGGTTTGTGTGTGGCAGGTTGGGGTTAGGGTATCTTTTGTTCTGAGGGGTTAGTTGGGCTTCAGTCAGCCATACTGGTTGCTCTGACATTGGTCATTAACTGAGAATGTTTATTCACCAAGTCACCCGCAAACAAGGCAGAATGGTAGCAAGGCCTCCAGGATTCATGACTTTCCCACCTGTATTGTTCATTAGAACATTTTCTGGATCATTTATGGGGAGCTGGAAACACAAAGGCAGCCACTTTATCATATCCATCTCTCACACAAGGCTCCCGGGGCGATTTTAAAAGCTGCTCCAGTCTATTTATTTTGCAAATGGCTCCAATTAGTGCAATTACAAAATTTGATTTTAATGGCCACTGTAATATTGATAGGGCCTTGAATGCTAATGTAGATGTGGGCGCTTCAGTCAGGCTACTTAAGCTTTAAAGATCCAACACATAATGATTTAATTAAAAGTGCATTAATTCGCTTTTTTTCCTGGGCTTCTGTTAAAAGAGACACTCATCAAATTGCAAACTGAAAGAATCTTAAAGTTGTCAGCATTAGTAACAAATGTTTCTCCTTATTTTACATTTTGGCAAACTGAGCTTCATTAACTGCTGTTTATTATTTCAATTCTATTTCTGCCTTCATCAGAAAACATGTCTGCTTAGTTTGGAATAATGCTGCAAACCTCTGTGACTGTTGTAGCTTTTTTAAGGAGACATATGGTGCTTTTAAATGCTTCTTTTTTACATTTAAATCCTTCAGTGGAGGTCTATATAAAGTGGGACTCTACAAGTCCCTCTTTCTTTTTCATTATTTAGAAGTTTGTGATGGACTTGCGACGACGGGTATACTCCGCCTCTCACACTGTGAATGTTGGATATGGGCACCAGTGACCGCTGTGACCCTAGAAAAGGAATAAATAGGTATAGATGATGGATGAGTGGATGGATGGATATTTAGAAGTTCAGTCACCAATAATTTGAGCCAATAGTTCAAATAATTTAATAGAAAATTGTGGAGCCCATAAGAGGACATGGGGAAAAAAATTAAATGATCTTGACTTACCTTTGCTGGAAAGGATTTTCATGACCCTGCAAAGGTTTTTCATGACCCTGCAAAGGTTTTTCATGATCTTTCAAATGTTTCTCAGGATCCTGCAAAGTATTTTTCAGAATCCTGCAAAAGTTTCTCATGATCCTGCAAAGGTTTCTCAGGGTCCTTCAAATGTTTCTCAGGATCCTGCAAAGTATTTCTCAGAATCCTGCAAAAGTTTCACAGGATCCTGCAAAGTATTTTTCAGAATCCTGCAAACGTTTCTCAGGATGCTGCAAAGGTTTTTCAGGGTCCTGCATAAGTTTCTCAGGATCCTGCAAAGTTTTTTTCAGGATCCTGCAAAGGTTTCTCAGGATTCTGAGAAACTTTTGTAGAATATTGCAAAGGTAAGTAAGGATCTATTTTTTGTGTGTTTTTTTCCCCCCATGTCCCCTTACGGGCTCTGTATCATAGACAATAGAAGAAACTGAACAAGTTGAAAAATATGAACTAATAAATATATCTACACAGCAGACACAGCCCCTTTCTGTTATCACTTCTTTAATCTTCATGTTAAAGTTAAAGAGGTTCTGCAGGGCTCTAATGTACATAACAGGCCTGCAGGCTTTAAAGACTGGCACCATGTGGACCTGCAGCTTTATTTTGGTTCCGTCTCTCCTCCAGCTACACCTGACAGCTGAAGACACAAGTGGGAGGTCGGGGCTGTTTTCAGTGTTTCCTGATGTGCCAAAGCTGTGATGCAGCTCATTGGTTCTGTCCATGACTTCCATCAGTCCCTTCTTTGTCCGAAAACCTCTGTCCGTTTTCTCCTCTGACCACACGTTACACGTTATTCTGCTGGAAAAAATGTGAATTAGAAAAGAAAAATAAAAGCAGGTTTTGAACCCCTCAACTTCCCTGCAGGTAAGAATAACAAATAACTGAAATGTTTTTTTCATCTGTGGACGTTTTTGTTGAATGATTTGAAGCACTAATAAGCCGTGTTTCTGACACTTTCAGGAACAGCGTGCCAGCTCTTTATCTACTTCTTTTATCTTCTTTCCTAACACCAACTGGACCAGAACCAGGTCTGTAGCAGGCGGGAAGAAAACAACCTGAATATTTAACTTGGCTCTGCAGGTCTGTAGCCTCAAACCACCAAAATGAACTTTTCAACTTTTGTCTAAGTCAACAAAAACTTCTAAAATGATGTACCCACGTTTTTTCAAAATTTTTTCTTGTGTAATCGTTACACCGTCTCTAAAATTAGCCCCTCGACTCCCTAACATTTATATTGTTGCCAGTGAGTTATGTGAAAATGTGCTTTTGTTTGACACCATATTTCACTTCACCACTGAGAGCCATCAGCCGCTGCACATCTATCTGAAGACAAATGCTGGATCCCTTCAGCTCAGGAAGGAAAGAAATTCTTAAGATTTCATTTGTAAGTTTGATGTATAACCAAGTACAATGTATGCAAAGAAAATAAAAAACACACAAGATTTGTTTGGAAGTATGTTTTATGAAGTTATCAGTAGATTTAACAAAATAAAGGAACTTTCTAGTATTTCTGAGACCTGGTCACCATCAGATGGATGTTAAACCTCAATATTTCCTCGAATTGAAATATTTGTGTCACTGTCCTGATAATATGATCATTCAGGTGGATATAAGCATAAAGATGCTTTAGCATCTGTTAAAACACTCTTCTGGGAATCTTTTTAAGCAGGGGTGCACAAACCTTTTCCCAGAGAGGGCCAAATTGTAATAACATTAGAATGCATGACATGCAAACAGTTTTTAAGTAAAGTCCTTTCATTTTTTATTATTAGCTAGCAGCCACTGCTTTGGCACATATTTTATTCTTTTGTTTGTTTGTGCATGCACTTGAAGAAAATTTGACTTATGTTCTGGCAGCAAAGGCTCATGTGACGTTTCACAAGTTGATATTTGTGATCCTATAAAGTGTGCAAATCTACATGTTTGCAAATCTAATGTAAATGTCTCTTGAAATTACTTGTATTTCATATTTCATCTTAATATAGTTCAGTAATAAAGTATGCACCATGAGTGAGAACTTTGATTTGGTTGATTATAATATTCTACTGGTTATGAGGCCCACAAAAACACATTATCTTTAAACATCCAAAAAACATTTGTAAAGAGAAAGAGCTGTTATAACCTTAAAGGGACAGAGATATATGTAAAACCCAAATTCAGAACTAGTCTGAAGGAACAGTGTACTTTAATTCAAGGAATAAAACTATGGAATAATTTGGAGAGTGATGTAAAAAATGCAGTACGTTTAATAAAATTATAAAAGTTGGATTGTTAAAGAAATACAAAATGATATAATGTGTATCTATATAAATTTTTGTTCTAGAGGGATTACATGATCTTGTCTTTTGTTTTGTTAATAGATAGATAGAATTTTTTCTTATATGAACTAATTCTTGGAAAATAGGGGCAGATATAAGATTTTTTCTTCTTTCTGCTGCCTTTCATTTCATTTTGTTTGGGATTTTATTATACATATATATATATTTTTCTTATTTTTCTTTTTATTGTATATTGTATATAAAATTATTTGTTTGGTTTTAATGAAAAGAATAAACATTTAAATAAAATAAATAAATAAAGATCTATCTGTACTACAGTCTCTTATATTAGTCATTGGGCCAATGGTTGGAATGACAAAGTGGAAATGCAGTGTTTCAACTTCTGGTGAGCCAAATCAAATGGTTTGGTGAGCCAGTTTTGGGCACCTCTGCTTTTAAGGTTCATCGCATCATCCTAAAAGTAGAACGTAAACAAAACCTTTATGATCCAGAGATCATATCCTTAAAAAGCACCGGAGAGGAGGCGAGTTAGAGCAGGGTACGGTGGTGGCTCACGGTGTACTGAGCAGAGAACTCTGTCAGCCGGGCTCTGAAAGGTGAGCATCACTGAGCCTCTGAGAGGAGAGAGCTCATAAATCATCTGGAAGAGTTTAGTGTAAAGTAGCAGGAGGACTATGTGGGGCCCAGGGAGCGCTTGTCTTGAGCCTACCGCTTGGCCGGAGGGATTTGTTTGCTTTAACCAATCCAAACAGTTAGGAGAAGAAAGACTGGGCCTGCTCCTCACGGTCCCATCGTGGGATTGTCCTTTGCTTTCCTTCTGCTTTCTGTCAAACACGCACACATGTTTCCTCACATATATTCCCTCTGCAGGGGGGGTGAACGCTCACTAATATAAACACAATCTTTGGCTATTGTTTATGCTATCACTACAGTGGGCTTTTTTCAGTTCAGACTGAGGATATGGGATCAAGTATTCTGACTCTGCAACACGACCTTCTGAGGAATTTATCAATTAAAAGGTTATATTACACTAGGCTGAGGTTAGAGCCACATTTTAGGTTTGGCTCTGCTGTTTAGCCTCAAAGGTTAGCATCAGGAAGTATTCTTAAAGAGTTCAGAACAAGAAGGAGGCCTGAGGTGTAGAGTTTTGTAACACAAACTCCTCTGGATTTGACTTTGACGCACATTTACCAACACAAATCACAAAACATGAATGTAGACGAGAAGTTGCGTCACTGCCAAGTAGTTCTTATCTGCATTACAAAGTTCCAAAAATAGACTTACACATGGTTCTGATTATGACTTGGTCCCGCCAAGGGCAAGGAAAAAACAACAGGTCACCGGGGTCAAAAACAGTTTTGCAACCAATAATTTTATGGAAGTATTTTATTCATGTCTGCAAAATCATAAAAATAACCACAAGTGATGTTTGCAAAACATCTTAAAGATAACCTTCAGTGTTTCTCAAATGATGTACAGATAAAAAAAAAGATAACTCAGATTTTTAACTCACAGCATCAGTTTAGTTTTTTTTTTTTTACTTTGTAGATGAAATCCATAAAACATGTTGAATAACTATAAAGGGGGGGATCAAGCTGCTGGACTCCCAGAGTCTGGACAGAACAATCGTTCAAACAAAGATAAAGTGAGAAGAATTCACGTTTAAAATAAAATATATCACCCTAGTTTAGCGACTGAGGTGATGAATTTGGGTATTTCTTCAGGACATTGACATGAAAAACATTCAGCTATGATAAATGTGTATCTCTAAAATCATTTAGAGCCGGATGGTTCCTAATCTGTGCTACAGGTACCACTGATGATACTAGAAAAACTGATGTCCCTAATCCTAACTGTACCATAACCCAGCAAGATGAGCTATGACTAAAGCTACAAAGCCAAATTAGCTCAATTAAATGAGTGGTTCAAACAAATGCTCCAAATGGAAACTACTAGAAACAAACAGTTCGCCCTAAAAAGACGTAATTTGCAACCTGATTAAGTAACATTACCAGCAGTTTCCATCCTTTAAACTAAAAGCATTCGGGGGTTTTTGTGCTCAGCTCTCAGTGATGGAGCTCAGCCTCTGTGCCATCGTAGTTTCCCACACCCAGAGGAAACACAAAGCAGACAGAGATCATGGCCTCAATATTTTGTTCCCTCAGAGATCCAAACTCTTGGCTTGTGCAACACTTGAGGGACCAGATCCACCTGACCTGCAGTCTTCAGAACTTCCATGTTGTTAATATCACAGCAAACTGTGAGGACATGGACGCCCTGCCTCTCCCGTGCCCCCCCCCCAGCTCTTAAAGTAAAGTTGTCTGCAAAACATCACTGAGTCTTTTGTTGTCAGGCTCCACTTACACCACATACGTCTCACATATTGTGTGAAAATTAGTTCTGTTGGGTTCTCAAAATTCTTTATAACTCTGTTAACTTTCATAATTCCATGCTCTGATAAGGTTTTCTTCATTTTACAACCCGCATTGCCAGAAACAAGGGGATGTTTTCCAATGTGACAATTAGGTCGAACCTTTAACTGAAAAGGTTTTAAAGTCTTCAGCTGTCAACTTTGGAATGCCAGAAAGTTTGAACACACTCACATATGCTGTCCTGATTCCCATCATTTTCTTTTTAATCATTTTAATCAGGAAAGTATTTTTCTGAGCAATCTGTGTCTGTTCTTTTTCAATTCTGGATTTCAGCAGCTTAACTGTCTGTGTTCATTGTCTGATTTGGCTCTTCATGATCCCCCTCTGCATCCGTGGTACTTCTACCCATCTGCAGGACCTCCTCCATATCAGATTCTACCTTTTCCACCTTATAGCATCCTGGAGGCTGTTTCTCATCTTTGGCTTCTAAAACCAGATGTCCATTTGTTTCAACAGACTCATCTGACCACAGAACACACACCCACTGTCCATCCTGTGTCCACAGAACACATGTCGACTGTAAAACTGTCTTAAGTTGTGTTTTTGTGTTGGTGATAATGGTTTTCCTCAGTCCATGTGGAGATATTTATCACTGCAACATGATAGTTTTTCATTCAGTGCTGCTTAAAGGGTCAGAATTCATCCAACAGTTTGTGGCATTCACATGTACTCGATACATTTAGAAACTGTAAATAGGGTTTTCTTTTTTTTTTGGGGGGGGGGGGATCTGCCACATTTTCCATAAATAGGTTTTGATCAAAACAGTGACAGGACTAACAAAAATGTTTCTGCAGCAAATAAACTGACAATGTAGAAACCAGAAAAAAAAAATCAACATTTACTGCACATACACTCAATAAACATGTTCCTGTAATCTGTGAAACTAATCCCATGATCTGATTATGATGTTTTAGCACCATCTGCAGCAAAAAGAAGGTAAAACCTAACTGTCAAATTAGAAATGATAAAACGGTGCTGTAATATCTCAATTTTTGTTAACAAGATTATGAACCTGTAACTAACTGTCACTGTAATTGTCTATAAATTGTCAAGAACAGTGTGGCTGGAGGTAAATAAAATACCAAGATTTCTTAAAAATAAAAAAGAAATATTTATTATGTATCTTCTAAAAAAACAACAACAAAAATGATCACGTCATCAAACATTTCTTTTATATAAAGTTCCCTACACGTAACACTCACTGATTTAAAGTGAGTTGGATTGATTTGACAGTTAAAAGACAGTCAGCAGAGTGAAGAGTCCGTACAGCAGGGCACATGGGTAAAACACCAACAGCTGCTGCTCGTGCATTGCCAGCGTGGAGATGAAGATCTTGGAGGCTGAGAAACTGCACCAACAAATGGCTAACAAGGCCAGAACTGTTCCTATAACACCTCTGTTGAAACAAACAAACAGAAAAATGCTGCTTTGGTCCTTAATGAATTCAGGATCAATTAAACTAAAACAGATATTTTTATAACATGTATGGATGAATGTATGGATGGATGGATGGATGGATGTATGGATGGATGGATGGATGGATGGATGGATGGATGGATGGATAGTTGGAAGATGGATGGACGGATGGATGGATGGATGGATGGATGGATGGATGGATGGATGGATAGTTGGAAGATGGATGGACGGATGGATGGATGGATGAATGGGTGGATGGATGGATGGATGGATGGATGGATGGATGGATGGATGGATGGATGAATGGATGGATAGATGGATGGATGGTTGATTGGTTGGAAGATGGACGGATGATGGATGGATGGATAGATAGATGGATGGATAGATGGATGGTTGAAAGATTGTTGGATGGATAGATGGATAGATGGATGAATTTCTTTTTAATTTGCATTTTTTACTCCTCTTTGTAAGATTTCAGAAGAGTTCAAGACTACAGTATAAAAAGACGGTCTTACTGCAGGGAGTAGAAGACAGCGAACGCAGAAAGGGCCACCATCGGCAGGAGGCAGTAGCCGAGGACGCTGGCCACACAGCCATACGAGACGGTCAGTGAACTCATCAGGCTCAGCAGGATGTACATCCCACTGCAGGCGATGGCACTGATCCCATACACATACCCAAAGTGGACTTTACCTGCCTGGACACATGGGTTTGGGAAACACGGATCTCAAACTAGTTTTTAAAATTACAAATGTGGTGTTTAATTGCTTTTTCACAAAATGATGAAAAACCAACACGGTCAGAGAGATAAAAAAAAAAGACCAGTGAGTTACCATCATTAAAGTGACACCCAGTGCGATGCAGAAAAGGATGGGACCTGTCAGATCAGTCTCGTTCATGATGCTGCCATCTGCAGGCTTGAAGGGGTTCAACACAGTCAGCGTCTTCTGCCACATGTGGTCAAAATCAATTCCAAGTTCTGGAAAATCCACAGGCAGGAATGAATAAAACACAGAGAAAATCTATGATTTTACAGAAAGTCTTGCTTTTAGCAGTGTTTAAATGGGTGGGAAACGGTCCAATCCATGGTCTTTATAACATAAAAGCTGCTTCTTCTTACCAACAAGAAGAGGAGCTTCATCCTCAGGAGTCTCTCCATAGGTGGCAGTATGTGTCGGCTGATAGATCTCTCCAGTGTACTGCTGCTCCATGAAAGGATCCTGAACTTCCTGTGCTTCACTGAATCAGTACACAGACAAATCAAATCAAATCAAAGATCATTTTGTGATCAAGAAGTTCAGCAATCGGCTAGCTTTTAAGTTTAAGCACTTTTCTATGGGTTCAAAAAAGGCCTGCAGATTATAGTGCTGAAAAAATAAAACTTTCTCTTACTAATAACTATGATCAAACATAACCTTTTCTTTCTTAAATGATGTTTTTTAGAAGTCAGATCAGCAGTACTCTGAGCTGCACCTAGAGTTGAAGTGATTTTAAAGGCAGCACTTACTCACGCTCATAGAAAGCCACAGTGCGACCCTGGTCGTCTACGTAATATCCTGAATATCCTGTTTGGTAGAAGTCAAACTGCTGTGAGTCTCCCATCCTGATCAGATGAAAGTTGAGCCAAAAAAAACATTGTTAGTTTTTTTAAACATCGTGGAGTTGGTTGGTGTAACAGTAGAGGAGGCAGGGGATAAGGTGAGATGGAGGGAGATGATCCGCTGTGGCGACACGTAAAGGGAGCAGCCGAAAGACAGAAGAATTATTTCACGTCTTACTTCTCAGTAGCTGAAATATTTGAGGATTTAACAACAAAACCTCTTTTTTAAACCATTTTTTTTTCTACGTCAGATAGATGAAACAAACTGGTTGCAGTTCCCAAAGCATTCAGTTCAAAACATTATGACTGAGATCTGTGAGTGTAAAGGTGTAAAGCTTAGCAAATATAACTGTGCAATCAATTTAAATACATTTTATTATCCAAAGGAAAACTCTGATAAATACAATGTTTTTGTTAAAATAAACTCACATGAAGTTTAGAGTAAACAGTTGAACCGGTTCTCCTCACAGCCTCACAACATGTGAAAGCTGCACTGTAGGGTTAGACTTTAAACAACATCCTATATTTGGACAGAGTAATAATAGATCTGACAACTGGTCAGCTCTCCAAACTGTTTTCAAACACAGGACAAATGTGTTTTAAGCTGGCAAATAAGTGGCTTAAAAGTCAGACTGAATAAAATAAACAAAACAGAAAAAGAGAAAAATTTTTACTGGTAAAATATTCATGTAGAATCAGAAGTCACTGTGCTAAAGAAAAATAGTACTCATAGTTGTGTGTCTGTATAACAATTTAATTATATGCATTGTTTTTATTTCCAAAAATTATTTCAAAAAATGACTTTATTCACTTTTCTTTGGTGTGTTTAGTTTGGATGGGTCAACAGAAAGGTTGCATTGCCCTCTAGTGCCGAAAAGATGACACTGTCACAGATCTATCAACTTACTATAAACTAATCTATGTATATCTTTTTAAATGAGGGCTATTTTAAGGTCTATTCAACTAAATTGCTTCTTGGAGCCGCAGTTACTGCAGGCCAACAGTTCAGGGGCCGAACATTCAGCAATTAAAGTCATTATGTAAATAAACCAAGTATTACAAAGATCTGTTACTTATGAAATAGTTTATTTTTGCTGTATGACAATGTCAAATGTCAAAAACAAAAATAACACATTAGGCCTCCTATAGCTCTGATTTATTGTTTCAAATTTAAATGTTGTTTTATCAACTTTTTATGACCCTTAGATATAAGGTTTATATTTTCAATTGGATTGCAAAAACATTTATTTCATTGCTGTTCTGATTTGTTGCATTTCAACCTGGAGTTTGTTTATATATTTCATTTTTTTAATATATATATTTTGGATTTCTTGTTCGCCAAAGGAAATCAAAATCTATATTATTGGACATTTTACTTCTTGTTCATGTGATCGAATATTATTTTAATTATTTTAATCCTTTATTCATATTTCAAAAAAATGTTTGGAAGTACACGCTCAAACTGTCCCGACAAGTCTTTATTATTTTTTTTAAGTTGATTTGAGTGACGTGGCATTCAGCCAATCACTGTAGCGCATTGATGACCATTTATGGCCTTTTTTAGCTCCTTCTAAAAGTGAATCTCAAATCGTGGTGAGCTAAGGGCGAGGCTTTTTAAATTTACACACACCGCCGAGTTTAAAGTACCTCGGAGACACGACTTCATAAATTTAAAATCAGACATTTTTTGACATCCCAGTTTGTTTTGTTGTTTTACTACTGCAAACACATTAATCAAAGGGTTACAGGTAAACTGAACTACCTAAAAATAAGCTGAAATTAGTTATATATACTTTCTAATGTCTTATTTACTCCACATATAAAAGGTGAGTTTTTGATTTTTGTGAACGTTTCTTTCTAGGCAGAGATAAAAAATGCCTAATCTTCAATAAAATCTCCCATGGAACTTTAACATCTTGTAGCAGGATACACATTTAGTCATATTTTAGTGTTTGTTGAGGAGACTGGAAAAACTCCGACTTTTGCGCGTCATTGAACGCACCTTAAGGAACACATAGGTTCCTCGTGCTCTCCAGTCAGCCAATCAGAAGGCCAGAAGCGCAGCTTGTTTGTGGGCGTACCTCACATCTCCTCCAATTAGCGGCGCGGCTCAGTAAAGGTTGGTTCGATCGCAGGAGAGGAGCTTTCTGCTGTCACTTCCAAAAGGTATGACCCAACAACGAAAAGAAAACCTTAACGACATGTTTTTGCAACTTTCGGACTTGCATTTGACAGTTTCTCCGTGTGGAAACATGAATCTGTCCCGGAGGTTCTTAAAGCGGTTTTATCAGCCTTAAATCTCCGACTAAACGGGTCCTGACGGCTCAGCAGCTAGCAGCAGTTAGCTCAGTAAAGCTCCGTGGATGAATGAGTCTGCGGGCGTTTCCCTGACCCACCGGTTCCGAATCTCTTCAGTCGGTCGTAATGTCTCTTTTCTGATCTAGAGGATAATTGAGCTGAGGCTCAGTTGGCGCAAATGAGCCGAAATCACGCCTGTGACCGGGTGGTTAGCATGTTTGCGTAAAAACTTCCTTTAGCTTTTTTACTTTTAGCTTTAAGTTTTACTTAACTGAACTTTGACAAAATCAAAGCCTGCGTTGTAAGAAATGTTGCTTCCAATTGTGGTTTAAAAAGAGAACTTTAATTCTCTTTAAATCTGAACATTTTAGCCTAATATTCTTCAACAATCCAGATGTTCTCAAAGTTAGGGTCATAACCCCACCGTGAGTCGTGAAACATCAAGTGTGTGGTCCTAATATGACCAAAATAATAAAATGTGTGTAAAGCATAATTAATAATAATAATATTAATAATAGATGACTACAACTAGAAAGGTCAGAGGTCAACTGAAAGCTTATTCTACTTTGCTTATATTAGAAATGGAGTTCTTTGTTTATTTTTCATTATTTCATACCAGATTTTGCCTACAAGTGGTAGAAAAGTTATTCAAGAGTCATCGGAGCATAGTATAGATTATTTCCTAAAATATATCAACATTTTTGAGAACTTTGAGTCTTATGGACTTCAATATAAGCCAATAATCACCAAGCTGAAGCCATTATATTAACAATACTTGTTTTGTTTCGTAGACACAAACGTGAAGATTTCAAAAAGATTTGTTAAAATCAAGAGAAATGCCAGATTTTCAACTGGCACCTGTCACATCCAAACACTTGATGAGGATGATAGAGGTGTGCGATACTGGGAATTTTGGTATCGATCCGATACCAAGTAAATACAAGGTCAGTATCGCCGATATCGAT
>JARVGW010000336.1:14940595-14952742 GCA_031762495.1 Anablepsoides rubrolineatus
TGTGATTTATAAAGGAAATTTGCGCAGAAACATGCGTACGCACAGTTTTATAAATCTGAATTTTTTTTTGCGTACGCAATTTCCGCCTTTTGGCCGTACGTTCACTTTTAGTATGATTTCCACGCAATCCTTTATAAATCTGACCCCAGAACAGGACACATAAAGGTCAGGTTTTCTTCAACGTGATTTACTTCAGAACTTTGAGCTTTCCTTTAGGACTATAAAGCAAATAAACTCATAATTACAGTTTCATCAGGGCTTCTAGCTAATAATTTCACCAATATAACACTTTTTAATCTTTACAGGTCTTCAAACAGCTCTGATTCTCATTTACTAATATACTTATTACACAACAGTATGCATGCACCTCCTTACTGTACACTTGTCTAAATCCATAATCAGTAAAAAAAAAAAAAAAAAGCTGTGATTCTGACTTTAATTTATAGTCTGAGAAAAGAAAAGTCAGACATTTTGTGTTTCAGTTTGTTAATAATCTCCATCCGGTCCTGCATTTTAACCTGTAACATATTTAAAAAAAAGTTGTTTCAAATCTAAGTAATATTTATTTTATTGTCACTTCTTACATCCTCTGAATTTGAGAATGTCAAATAGTTTCTGTTCTTGTTACACCCCTGGATGCGCCTCAGTCAGATACAGTTTATACAAAAAGACCAACTGTATGATGCGTTTGTTTCTGTCTAACGGTGTTGTTTCGTGTCGACCAGCCGTCTGTCCAGCACCATGGGAAAAAAGAGTCGAGTGAAGACTCAGAAGTCTGGCCTCGGGGCCAGCACCGTGGTTTCCCCCAAGGAGATGATGAACCTGATCTCTGAGCTGCTGCAGAGTACGTTCATTCTTCATCTGTCTTTTAGTTGGAACAGTGTGGCTTAATTATTTCTGTTGTTTACACTATTTGTCATGACATTAAAACAAAATGAAAGAATGTTTTTCACTTCATAGTGAAAATCAACTATTCTTGTAAAATTGAGAATGATTTTAGTTCACCAATGAAGTTATAAAACTATTAGAAATTGTCGGTTTTTCTGCCAGTAGCATCTACGTGCCTAGATTTAATTTTTTTTTGATTCGACTACTTTTTGTGGTCGTAAACTTACACAGAGTATGTGGCTGTGTCATTCACAGAGTGCAGCAGTGCAGCGCCCTCTGCTGGTAAAGAGTGGGAGGAGTACATCCAGATTAGAGGTTTGGTGGAGAAGATTAGAAAGAAACAGAAAGGTGAGTCTGTGAACGGATTAGTTTTCCTCTCAAGCTGAAGAAGCACAAAGTGATTCCAGTCTGGGATCAGTTCTGAAATCATTTAGTTTCTTGCTCTCAGGTTTGTCCACCGTGTTTGACGGCAACAGGGAGGACTACTTCTCAGATCTGATGTCCTGGGCTGAGGAGAACGGGGCGTCCTGTGACGGCTTCACCGTGGCGAGCTTTGACTCGGAGGGCTACGGCCTGCGGGCCACCAGGGACATAAAGGTCGGAGTTTAAAGAGCTTGTGCTGATTTTTAAAACACACCATCAGGCAGACGTGGAGAGATAAAATCTTGTCTGCGCAGGCTGAGGAGCTGTTCCTGTGGGTTCCCAGGAAGATGTTGATGACGGTGGAATCGGCCCAAAACTCTCTGCTGGGTAAGAAGTTAGAAGTGAAGTCTATAATGATGGAAGTTTAACAAAGAAAATGCATGAAACATTCTGAAATCATCAAGATAGTTTTCTGTTTTATTTGCTGCAGACACTTTTGTTTGCTGTTTGTTTATTATCTCTAAAGGATTATATTTGACAGTCTGAATATTTTCCACCTGTGTCACAGGTCCTCTGTACAGTCAGGACCGGATCATGCAAGCCATGGGAAACGTGACTCTGGCCCTCCACCTGCTGTGCGAACGGTCCAACCCATCTTCATTCTGGCTGCCGTACATCCACAGTCTTCCTCAGGAGTACGACACGCCGCTGTACTACCAGCAGGACGATGTTCAGCTGCTGCTGGGCACCCAGGCAGTGCAGGACGTCCTGAGCCAGTACAAGAACACGGCCCGCCAGTACGCTTACTTCTACAAGCTGGTGCAGGTATGCAGACTCAGCACACACTTGGGTATAGAGGAATTTAGTTTTGAACCTGTAATACTAGTTGCCAACCAGCAGGGGGAGACATCAGATAATTACATCCTCAGGTTAACTTCACCACCAGTTTATCATCAACTCTGAATAAAGATTATGTTGGCAGATGTTTTTAGAAAATGACATAAATGTAAATTACAGAAAAGCTGTTCAAAATCAACCTCTTCCTTACAAATCTCTTTGGTGCAAATGGTTCAGGTTAAATTCTTTGTGTAACGGTTCATTGGTGAAACATACTGTGTATTTTTACTAAGGTCAGTACACAGTGCATAATGTTAGGAGGATAATGTGTATGGTGGTGCGGTGGCGTTTAGGAAAAATATTTCAGTCAAAGATATTTTTTGCTTTAAGCTTTGACTCATGCATGTTTTAGATATCTTTGAATCTCCTGCAGTAGCCATGTGGAGCTGCCTAAACACTTGCTGGTACAAAGCTCTGCCTATTTGTTCAAAGCTCCTCCCTGGAGCTCAGTCTGCAGCCGAGCTCCCCCCAAAGCATTGTTGTGAAGATGTGATGAAGTGGGAGTGTCAGAAATGGTGGGAGGTTCTTAAAGGGACAGAGGGCAATTTCAAGGCGTTTATGTAGACTATGATGCAAAATCAAATTTATTTTTGATTTAAACATAATTTTCTTTACAACTGAAGGTAACATAGTTACTTGATATTGATATAAAATTGAATTATATGACTGGATAAATTAACCTTAGTATTGCTATAAAAAATCACAATTATTCAATCAATCAAACAAATTTATTTCAAACATGATAGCAGTATAAAATAACAGCCATACTTGAACATATTGAATGCAAGATACACATATTTTGTAGCAATAGTAATCTTAACATGTACGAAAAGCAGTACGAGGAAGTAAAAAAAACTTAAGAACTTTTACCCCATACTATGTTATTATAATAAATCTGAGTATGATTTAGCATATACTTAAGTTATGATGTAATTTCATATTTACCTTTGTAAGATCTTTTAAATCACGATCACTCTTACGCATATTTTATACACATTAAAGGATACATAAACAAATAAATTTAAAGGACCTGAACAATCAAATTTAAAGCTAATCAATTTCCATTTTACAGTTGTCAGATTTTTTTGACATGAGCTCAACACACACATACATATACCTAAATATATATATACATCCAGTTATACATGCACACTCATATGTGCTAAATCATTATTGCTAAATTTAATAAGAGTTCATTGAATATCAGGAACAGCTAAAGATGAGAGCTGTTCATCTTCTGTGAATATATCTGTTGTTCCACTAGGTGGCAGTGTTGTTTTCAGCTTTTGTTTTAGACAAAGGAAGAATTGACCTCCTGTAGGAGTCTCAGTCATGATGAAACGTTGTGATGATTTATGCTCAGAAAACTTATTAAAGATCTTACAGCTTAGGGAAAAAATAAAAATATGTCTTTTATAGCAACAAAAGCTGAGGAAGGCTGACTGACAGATATCGGCTCATCACAAACTCAAGAACACAAACATAAGAGCTGGACCGTTTCAGTTGTCCTGATGCATCCCGGGAAAAAAATCTTGCATCCCTGCTTTCAACATTAGTTTTTCATGCTACATTTGTTTACATGAAGTAACTGAAAGCTGCAGGACTCTATGAGGAAAGTTTTTATTGTTTTAAAACCTGCTGGGTTTTTCTCTCCAGTTGTCAGTTTTATATCCACATATTGAAGCCTGCTGATGATGTTTAGATGATTGAACTTGATGATTGTTATTGTCTTTGGACTGCTTTGTCTTTGTAGAGGATCTGGAGTAATATTTATATTTTTTAATTCCAAAGTTTCTTAAAAAAATAGTGTTGCAGCTCCACCATGCAGGAAAATAAAATCAATTTGGTTTGTATTGTTCATTTTGAAGAGCTTTGTTGGAAAACATTGAGGCTTGAAACTAACAGCATCATTATACAGGTAACATGAATTATTAATCACAATACTTCTACTTCTCCACTGATGCACACAAAACACTTTTTCCTTTTGCTTCTGTTCATAGATTTGTTAGTGCCACTGTGTAAGGGTTTATTTTGGATGCAGGAAATTCCGACTTCATCATAAGGAAAACAAAAAACACATTGAGCATGAAAAATTGATTAAAGATTTCACAAAATAAATACTCTTATATATGTTTTTTATTTTCTGTTTGTGTGTGGAGAGTGAAACAAGCAACAGTATGTGGCATAAATACGCAATTAATTTTCATTTTTAAACTAACGTGATGGAAAATGTAGTGAGTCACTTATTTTGACAGCATATCAGTGTTTCTGTTCATCACATTAACAGCTGCAGCGTTGAACTGTGGACTCTGAGTAACACACTGTTGTATTTAATAATGCTGCCGCTCAAATATCCCCTGCGCACACACACACACACACACACACACACATACATACACGCACTGACCTACCTCAGGGTAAAACGCTGTGGTCACATCGCATATCACCTCTGGAGCTGAACAGTTGCACTGATTCATCCCAACAACTTAATCCAGAGCATTATGTAAGTCAAGTTCAACAAAACAACCAGGAATCTGATCCACTAAATCACACAGGCTGATGTCGGTAATCGAGCAGCTCAAGTTTTTATTCTGACAAACCATGAAGGCAGATGTCGCCGTAGATTTTAGAGGATTTGCTGAACTTTGTGCTTTGAGGTGTACATCAGTATCCCAAGCCACGTCCTGTAAGATGTTCCACGTTGCAAAGCAAAATAATTATTTTGTCCAATATAGTAAATAATTGTGTCACAGAAAGTCTATAGCCTCTTTCACAAGACAGTTCTGTGAAATCGCTGCACAGACCGGTCTGGCTTCAAGCTCCCTCACTTCATTCATAAATTACGGGAGAGGCCAGCCAGTTCCCGCTCAAACGTACATATTCAGAAATGAACCAATGAGGCGTGGAGCAGATCTCAGCTCGGCTGAAGTAGACCGACTGTATTTATTGTGTGACGGACAACTGTCTCGTACCAAATAAAACAAACGGAATCAACTCATTTTAGCGATCCTGTGGTTCAATATTTTTTTTAATTACTACACGGTTGCTGTTCTGTGTCATATTTAATATTCCTTTTAGTAAAAAATCTGATTATTCCTGCAGTCGCATAGGCCACTAATGTCTGGTAAACAATTAACTAATTTTAGTGATCCTGTGGTTCAATATTTTTAAACTAACTAGAGAGTTGTTTAGTGTCATCTTTAATATTCCCTCTTGATTAATCCTGCAGTTGCTCACTGATGTCTTCAGCTCATTATCATTTTCTGAGCGCGGTCTTGGGGCCCAGCTCTGATACTACCTCGCTTGAGGGGCTCAGAGGGGCATCAGAGGCTTTACTTGCCTTTTCGCCCTCGTGGTTTTTTTTTTTTTTTTGAATAATTTGAGGAGGACCGAACACATCAGTCTTAGACTGAGCTGTCGTATGAATGAGGCGTATGTGTATGCAGATGATTTAGATGTGTTGCTGTCTGAGATATTTCTCCAATCAGAGCCTAATATCAATATTTTTTAATTTCCCTCTGGTCTCTTCTGAGTTGGATCTTTTTTTTTTCTTTCTTCTGAAAACAGATGTCTTAATATCACCAGTTTGATTTTAAACACTGTTGTAAATGACAATCTGTGTGTATTTTAGCGTTTTTTACAATGCTGCTGTTTATGAGCTGTACTGCTTAAATGGGATTTATGCATTCTGTTTCAGATAGGATACACAGACACTAACTTTTAACTTTAAAAACAACAGTTTTTTTAAAAAAGCAAAAACCTTCATAAATTCAGTCTAATTGCTTGGAGTGATAACAAACGCTGACTCTTTATGTCAAAACATTTAACTTTCATAAAATAAAGAGTTAATGTGATTCTTTCAGGTTTTTTCTGCTCAGATCTGACAGTAAAGATTATATTACTACACTGTGAGTAGTTTTATAAAAGAGTCTGTGTGTGTGCGTGAACGTGTATATGTGGTCATTCACACATCCAGATCGCTGGGCTGATGGACAGAACTGGGAGGTGGCGGGGGGAGCCACAGAACGAGGTACATTCAGGTCAATTCAATTCAAAGCCAATGTGACAAGCTAATTTTCCAGCCCGGTCATCTGAGGAAGAGGAGCGAGGAAGGAGGAGCTGAGGACGAAAGGGAGAGAGAAGAGTGTGTGTAAAGTGTGTGTCCACATTAAGGCGAGTCCAAAAGCTGGAATCTGTGGTGGTCTGGGCTTGGTTTAGTGTTCTGTGATGGCTACATTAATGCAGGGACGTGCAGCAGAGATTTTACAGCAACATCTGCCGTCTTTTCCACGGTTATCTGAGTGTTTTTCACCAAGATGATTGTAAAACTACAATCTGCCCCGGCTGATTAAGAAAAGGGGACAAGTTCTGGTCTGACCTGTCCCTGATGGAGAATGCTGGAAGCTTAGGAATCAAAAAGATGAACTATATAACCTAATGAATTAAACATTACTCTATTCATTTTTTAACATTCTTTGGATTGTCCTCCTGATAGCAGCTTTCTCTAATAAATCCTGTTCCTCTGAAAACCTCTTCTTAATCTTTGCTCCCTGCTAAACTCCAGAACAGTTTGCAGATATTTGTTGCTCGGTGGCGTCTGTGGCTTTAAATGGAGACACACACACACACACACACACACTGATTCAAGCCCAAATTGATGAGGCAGATTTATGACGGCTGCTGGCCACAACAAATTAAGTTGACAGTGATGTATGTGGGGGGTCGAGTGTCACGCTGCACCAGCAGACCACACACACACACCCAGTGGAGGCCCCCTACTCCCAGTCCTTCTTGTTAGGCTTCCCTGTCAGGCTGCCCCCCTCCAGCATACCTGCATAATGAAATTCCTCGTACTGATTTGTGTTTTTTTTTTCTTTTTTTCTTCTTCCCGTTTTCCTCTCTCCATCCCCAGACTCATCCCGCCGCCAGCAAGCTGCCCCTGAAGGACAGCTTCACGTTTGATGACTACAGGTCAGTGTGTGTGTGTGTGTGTGTTTATGGAAACTGGAGCAAGAAGAAAATATTCAGCTCCTCACAATTACTTCTTACTTTAACAGGTTAACTTTAAATTTTACTTCCAAATTTCAGTTTTAAAATAGGAAGCAGATTTATTCACACATCAGATTCAGTTTTTATACAAATATTAGTGTGTCTGATGTTTGTGTTCCTGCTTCTGTTGAAGTGTTAACAAGCGGTTGTTTGTTTGTTGGTTTGTTTTTCGTAACAGGTGGGCCGTGTCCTCTGTGATGACCCGTCAGAACCAGATCCCGACTGAGGACGGCAGCCGGGTCACTCTGGCCCTCATCCCCCTGTGGGACATGTGTAACCACACAAACGGACTGGTAAGGCTGAGAACTCTCAGGCAGACACATTGATCATTTGATCTGTAAATAAATTAAAAGGAGGCTTCATCCAGCTTTATTAATTCATTTTAAATATTGTGGGTGGGAAAAAAAGTGAGTATTTTTGGTTGAATTTTTCTGCAGATCACCACAGGCTACAACCTGGAGGATGATCGCTGTGAGTGTGTGGCGCTGCAGGACTACAAAGAAAACGAACAAGTGAGACGCTTCCAGGACTTTCTTCTCTAAATGATTCATTTCCATTTTATTTATTGAAAAGGCTTTATGAGACTTGTTATTAAAAACGTCCTACTGATATTTTTTTTCTTGATTTAAGGTAGAGTTTTGTGGTATTCTGTGCAGATTCACTTATGTTTTTTGAAAGAAATGCAAGTTAAAAAATACACCAGAATCATCATCATCAGCTTCTTTAGGCTGTTCCCTCCTCAGGGGTCTACATAGGGAATCCTCCTCCTCCTCTATGTCCTTATCTGCACTCCTCTTCATCTTTTTCCTGACAGCTGCATCTCTTAAGTCCTCCTCCCTCCGACCAGCCGTCATCGGCTCAATTTGTTGCAGCTTCATGACAAAAATTACGTCACCATTCTCTCGACTCCACTTCTTTTCTCAGTCTGTCCTCTCTAACCTTATCTTCAAGTTGTTCAACCTGTGCTGTACCTCTGATAATCTTATTCCTAGAAAATAAAAAAATAAAAGAGCATTTTCTTTATATAGAGCCCAAACAATGTTGTACAGTTAGAGACGACTACTCCTTCATTAATGATCAGATATGTCCCAATTTTGTGCTTTCTGTCTATTAAGTCAAACCATCTTGTAAATGTTGTAAGTAAACATGATAAAAACAGTGAAAGAGCTTCAGGTTTATTCTGTTTTCTTGTAGATTTACATCTTTTACGGTACAAGATCCAACGCTGAGTTTGTCATCCACAACGGCTTCTTCTTCCAAGACAACATCCACGACCGAGTGAAGATCAAGCTGGGTGTCAGCAAGAGCGAACGCCTCTACGCCATGAAGGCTGAGGTTCTGGCCCGAGCCGGCATCCCAGCGTGAGTTCCTGACCTGCCTGTGTTTTTAGTTTTTTCTACAAACATCCCTCCCTTTCTGTTTCCTCTGCCCTCCTCTGTAAGCTCACACAGAAACCTTTAATGTGGGTCAGCAGAAGCTTCAGGCTCTCCACTAACTTCATGCACCTTTTATAAAGCTGCACTTTTGTCTTCGAACACAAGATATTTCATCCAATTAGACCCCACTCTGGCATAACTGAAGCACATAACATAAATGTTGCAGCACTTTTTCTTTTACCTCCTACCCCACAAAGTAAAAAAAAATTAGTCATCCGCCCCAACACTTTCATCATCAAGAAGCTTAATCATTTTATCATTAGCCCTTTAATTTTATGCGGCATTCTCTGCTCCGCATTTTTAATCAGAACCCTTTAATCTCTTATTGATGACGGTTTAAATCTCAACAGTGGAAATTAAGTGAAACAATTCCCGTTGTTGCCGCAGCACTCAATTAAATTGTTAGATTTAAATGAGATTAAATTGTAGATCATTTTTCAAATTCCCAATCAGACCTCGCTGACGTGTCGAGTGTCTGTTATCGTCCCACTCCTCCTGCGACGTGCACGTCAGTCTTTTGGGGAAAACTTTTGAACACAAAGTTCAGCAAGTTGAAGAAGAGCGCAGGTCTGGACTGAGGGATAATTTAATAGGAAAAATAAAAGGCTGCTGTAAAATCCCACCAACATGCTGCAGATTGGCTCATGGATCACTTCACTGAAACAAGACAATCTGTCAGTTCCTCCCAGATTATATCCCATGTCTCATGTTCAAGTGTAGAGCTTTATAGTCTATACCAGGGGTTATTTTTTATGTATTAGGTATTATTTATTCAGATTTTTATAGATTACATATTTTTCTTTTACACATTTTAAACATCTGTGCTTTTTAAAATACATTTAACACATTTTCTTTTTTATCACCTTCATCACAATTTTTATTATTATGCTTTGCGGTGTTCATTAAATGTTGCCAGTTGAAATAAATGTTTAGCTTATAATAATAATATTAAAGGTTCAGTGTGGATCAGTTAGTGACATCTAGTGGTCATACTAGGAATAACAATCCTGGTAAAAATCAGAATCAGAATCAGTTTTATTGTCAATGAACAGGGTTCACAGACTAGGAATTTGCTTCGGTGTAAAGGTGCAATAGGTATGAAATATAACAATGAAGAAAATACAAAGGATAAAAAGAAAAATATAGTAAAAAATAAATAAAAAATGTAAAACATATGTACACCAGTTCAGTACAGTAATCACAGCAGACAATATATTTGGAGTAATGCAATTAGATCCAGTAAAAAAAAAAGTCAAACTACATGTGTTTCAGTAAATCACATCAAGAAGAGAAAAAGTAACTTTTTGATTTCACATTAAAACTTTTATTCCTCAGAGTAGTTTTCTGTAGAAAAGGTTATTGTTTCCTCCTCTCTGTGTTCTCTCTTTTGAACCTCTATTATAACAAAAATGCCTCAACAGAAACGTTGTTCTGGCTGCTGGAATGGGACTGATCGTTGGTCTGTTTTACTTTCAGGTCCTGTGTTTTTGCTCTGCACTGTAATGAATCTCCCATTTCAGCCCAGATGCTGGCCTTCCTGAGAGTCTTCTGCATGACGGAGGGTAAGAAACACACCAAACACACCATGAAATGCCAGCTGCTGGACATCACCCATCCCCAAACTGCAAACCTGCTGCTCACAACCAACAAAGCATACATTTTTTTATTTTTTTATTTTTTACATTTTGAGCGTCGCCGTGTGACTGCTTCCTCCATGAGAGATGAAGTCGATGTGGAGCAAGAGCAGTCACTGGGGACGAACGAGGCCCGTCCGTTCTGAGCTGGTTAATTGATCAAGGCAGGCCACCAGATGTGTGGAAGGAGCAATCCTCTGAGGGGTTTGCAATATTCATCTACATGTATGCATAAAGACACCGTTGTCATAAATCCCCTGTCACATGAGGCCACATCCTCCTCACTTTCAGGACCCCGTGTGATTTATTATTCAGATTTCTACTGCATGTTTTTCTTTTCTTTTAAGCCCCAATGCCTTTGGATCTGAGCTTGAGGGTCTAGTTTGTTGCTTGTGTGTAAGTGTGTCAGCATTTCCTAACAGATGTGACATGATGGAAAAGTGTGCTCACACAACTGGGGCGCTGCACCTCTCCTCTTTCATCTTCTAGTGTTTCTTTTTTCTAAAGTTCAGGTCCGGAGTTTAGAGCAGCAGCAGGGTGAGGTTAGGTCCTGAACCGGTTTATTACATCTTTGAGAGGTGGATTAGGAATCTGATCACACATGAAGACGACTGGGCTTAAAACCATCTGTTTTACCTGGATCCTGATGAATATATGCAGTCACAGCTCCCACAAAAACCGTGCACATGAAAATAAATTATTGTCAATGTAGCAGAAGTTTAATTTGGCTATAATTTCTCCAGTATGCTTCTGGCGAAATGTAAATCTTTAACAATAAATGGAGGCGATTCTAACATTTGTCCTAATTTCAGAGGAACTCAAGGACTATCTCCTGGTGGATCGTGCCATCAACAAGATCTTCACTCTGGGTAACAGCGAGTTTCCTGTCAGTTGGGAAAATGAGATAAAGTTGTGGACTTTCCTTGAGAATCGAGCCGCTCTGCTGCTCAAGACCTACAAGACCACGTCAGAGGTCAGTCTGCTGGAGGTTAGCTTGATGTTTGGGGTGTGTTTACGCTTCAAATAATGTGAAGTGATGTAATGTTTTTAATCATTTCATCTAAACAACGTAATTAAGACTCAATGGAAATACATTAAATGATATATGCTTCTATATATAAGCAAGTGAAAACACATTGTGACATAATGTTTTTTGGAATAAATATAAATGCATTTTTGGGAAAGCTATCATTGATGACATATTTCAAAAGAAATTTCACACCACTGAGGTGAACAGTTGTTGAGCTATTTGCATGTGAAGAAGCAGGAATGTCTGCATGTTAACAGAGCGTTGCTACAACAGCTAATGACACATAATGTAGAGAAGAATCTGATGTTTCTTTAGATTATTTTAAGTCTCCATCAGAGAGAGTTCAAATAATATTGTTTCAGTAAACAAAGTTCATTCTCTTAAAGAGTTCCCCTTTGATGTCACGTCCTGTTTCACTTTGGCTGAGCCAAATTCAAAAGAAAATATAACAAAATGGATAAAATCAAGTAGCCCCTCCCTCCCCTGAAAATTAACCCTTTAGGGAACAGATATTATAGCTTTACCTCTCGGAGCAGCAAAACTCAATATTTTCAGTGATATAATAAAAAGTCTTTTCTTATGTTTTTTTTTTTTATTATGATGTTGATATTTTATAAGAGTTGGGGTTCTAAGGTTATAAAAAGATAATGGTTAGTACAAAGAGGATGTGATTTGAAGATTTATAATCTAAACCATAGCCCATTACTGATCATTTTTTGCTGTTTACACCATTTAATTAAAAGTCTATTTTTTAATATTTTAGTCTTCAGGTGTAAACTTAATGTAGTTTAGTGGCTTCTAGTATTTTAGAGCTCTCAAGACAGAATGTGATAGATTTATAAAACCAAAG
>JARVGW010000336.1:15052328-15065243 GCA_031762495.1 Anablepsoides rubrolineatus
GCTCTTGAATCGACTCCTGGAATGTGACCTCAGAGGTCAAGGTCCTGCGCTGCTCCTCTGCAGTCGAGGCAGCTGCAAAGCGCTGAGGGCTGGATTGTCTGAGCACAGGTATCATAGCAGAGACATACTTCAGTAATACTTACTGCAGACAGATAGTGATGGTACTTTACATGAGTTTACACATCTATATTTCAATTCAATTCAATTCAAAAATACTTTATTTATCCCAGAGGGAAATTAGGTAACTCCTAATTTTTTAATATTCCTAATATTTCTAATTCCTAATATTAATAATATTCCTAATATTCTAATATTCCTTCCACATTTCATGTTGGCAGGAATGATTTGTTGCCAACAACCCTAACCCTAATTTCATCAGTGCAACCGTGATACGGTTGACCAAATTAAGTAAAATTAAATTAAATGTACAACAACAATATGATCCCCGCTTTGCGTGTGTGTGTGTGTGGGGGGGTCATAATAAAATGCCATAGTCTTATCATTTTTGTTGTTTGTTCTGTTTAACATTTAACTTGTTTTCAATCAAACCTATAAATTTGACTTCTGAGGAAATCTGATTAAATTAAAGAAAACTAAACAATCAACAGTCAAACAAAAAGGGTGCAACAATACATGTATCTGTATCGAATTGTTCAATCCACACTATATATGGAACAATACAGATTTTTTAAATGTATTTTATCATCTTGTTTTCTGAAGATGCTCTGTGTTGAAGGCTCAGTGGATCTGTGTTCGACTACTCCACCTATAGGCTGCATTGTCGAGCACACATCTAGTGAAAAACCTGCTGTTTCAGCAACATTTCATTTAAAAACTACTTGTGATGTTAAACAAATGTTCATTAATAATTTCAATGAATTAGAAGTTAAGACGGGTATGGAAATTTCTATTTTTTTGTATTGAAAAAATATTGAACCTTAAAACTAAAGTATTGAACAGAACTGAAGCGTGAATTTTCTGTATCATTGTACCCCTATCAAACAAAGATAGGAGAGCATCACTGAGATTAACAACATCAACAGTCTTGGTTACTTATAAATTAATGAACTTTCAGTTGGACCTCTTATCCGGTCAGATTGGACAGCGAGTGGTAGAAAAAACCCCTCTCTGCTCCTCAGTGCCCTGCTCCGAACAGCGGTGGCAAGTTCCCCGGAATGAAAAAGTCTTATCTCTGAAACAGGATGTAAGAAAGTCCGGTGAACAAGACAGAGGGCACAGGCTACACATCCTCGAATCTCCAGGAGTGAGAGAGCTCGTCTGGGCTGACCGCGCGCTGAAAACATTTGTTTCAGGTCAGATAAAAGCAGTCTGAGAGGAATCAGTTAGCTGATTGTTGCTGGGTGTGTGGAACAGGACAAACATAACGATGCTCCCAAAAACACACATCTCAAGAATGAAATATGCACAGTTGCTTCTGCTTAATAGATTACAAGTGGAGCTGTCCTGTAAACAGTCCACTGGTGCTTTGTTGGGACATGGATTCATTTTCCCACTGAGAAAACAAAAATTATAAATCATCACAGCCAGCTTTAAGGTCCTGGTTAAACTGTATGAGTTCAAAAAAATGCAGCCCTTAGATTGAGCGTTCTGTTTTTACTTTTCTTTCTTTGTTATTAGCAAAGCATCCTCTGTGGGAGCTATTCAGAGCTGTGGGCAAAACATTGTTTGGATAATTCTAAGAGTATATATTTTTAGGCAGCTAGCTTTTACCTGGAAATGACAGATTTTGGTTTCCCTCTGAATTAATCTCCGACTCATTGAACAAAACTGTTGAGGTCATCTTCACCAGCATCCAGGATGTGATTTTCTATCATTGTAATCAAACAGGATGAGAGGGCTGCCAATCTGACTGGTTGTGTTTGGAAACTTAAATCAAGAATATCACGATGATAACCCTGTGCTGTTGGAAACTATAGCATCATTCAGACAAAAATAAAAAAGGTGAAACTCTTCACTGTTGTCAGCCAAAACAATAATTAGATTCTGTTTGAAAAATGGAAATATTCCAAAATGTAAAATAAATTTAAAAATGCATCTTTTTAAATAATATTTGGTCATTACATTATTATATATTGTTGTAACTAAACTAAAACTTTGCCACTGAACTTTAAGAAGATTGATGAATAATTGTTTTTGTAACATTTTGATTATTAGTAAAAAAGAAAAAGCCTGCCACGTGTTATGTGATCCATTGCCTGCTGCACAGATATTAGGACTTTTTGAATGAATAAATTAGCTTGAGCAAGAAGACACCAAATCCGTTCTATTGTGATTAAAGAAACTCCATCAGATTCCTCAGTTTTGTATTAGAACGAGTGTGGAACAGAAAATGGCTTTTTTTTTTTTTTTTTGGTGGAGGGTGACTTGCTTCCACACTCACTCACACACACACATACACACACACACACACGCCCACCCGCCCCCCTCGCCTTGTCCATTTATTCAACATATTTCTCCGGGGCGACATTGCCATTCTGTCTGAGGCTGCACAAAGATTAGCCCTCTGCTGTGATTTAAAAAAAAAAAAAGAGACCAAGTAAAAGAGAGAAAAGGGTAATCATACTTCCATTCTCGAATCATTTCTGAAAAGAGAATTCCCTCTAATTCTCTGCATAATAATGGGTTTATAGCCTTTATTTGCAAGTGGATGGGTTGGCCTTAATTACAGTCATTGGAGACCCCACATTCTGCTTTTGTAATCTTCAACATATCAGCGCATGATGAGATTACTGTTTAATAGGTGGTAATGTTTTCAGTTTTCAAATGTGATTATCCTTTTTTTTTCATCGTTTTCAATACAACACAGCCTTTTGTGATTTTTGTGAAAGATGCAATTGAGTTGTAATGAACTCAAATTTTAATATCTACAATGAAGAACCAATGCATGCGTTTTCTGTTTGCAACTTAAACAGCGTCGTTTCCATCTGCAGGCAGAGATCTGAGGTGGAACAGATGAGGGCGCTGATCATGAAACCTCACGATTGTGACAAAGAATAAAGGAAAGATGAATAAGTTTCACCACAGAGGCTTAAAACGAGGTTAACATATTCTGTCTGACTTTGGTTTTTGTTGCATATATTGGCTTTTAACACATGCTCAACATCCCAGCTCTGAGCTGTGATGAAGAGTTTATTCCGCTTCATTCGCTCATCTTCTGTTTCTTTCCTTATTTAATGTTTTTTTCTCTCTCTCTTTCTTTCTTGTTCTGCTGCATGTGTTTGGGATGCAGGATTATTCAAATCCCAGCATCAGGTTTTTGTTTTATCCACCTTCCAACTATGTTCCTCCCAGTCCCTACAGGCGTTAGTGACACTGGTGTGTGAGTGTGTGTGCTGAAAGCAGCATCCAAGCATTCTATAGGTCCACCTTGAAGCTGCCCTCACCGTCTCATCCTCCAAGAGCTAACAGGAGGAGGAGGAGGAAGCAGAAGCCTTCATCCTGCCTCCCTCTGAGGTTTCTCCTATTGGCACAAAGAAGAAGAAAACCGCAGGTTCTCTGGAGCCAAACTGGTCACTTTGCAAAAAAATAAAAATAAATGCTGGTGAACTAGGTTTCTGGCAAAGAAAAACAAAAACACTTTTCTGTGAACTTAGTGAACATTTACTAATTAAAATACCAGCTAATTGGGTTTTTTATTGAGATTAGTTGTTGAGAATAAAAATTCAGGTTTACAATTTAATGTGATGACAAAAAAAAAGTGTAAAACCTGAGAGCTCAAACTAACACACTAAAGTGATAGAAAAAGTTGTGAAAGTAAAAGCTGAATATTCATATCTTCCACAGCAGCACTTTTCCACTGACAGCTGTTCCTTAAAAGAAAAAATAAATAAATAAAAATAAATCAAGAAAACTGGACAAGGACTTTTGCGGAGGACTGGACTCCTCTGCGTTTTACTCAGGGGCAGAGCCTCAGGGGTGGCCGGGGTGGCAGCTGCCACTCCTGATTGGCCACCCCCCAAATGGTTGACAAGTGGGAAATCACGAGTCATTTTAAAAATGCACAGTTAGAGCAGAAAAAGGACTAAAGATGTGTCAAGCAGCAGTGGTGTAGAGGGAACCTGTCTGTGTGAAGTGTGGGAAGAAAAGAAATTCTGAACTACTGAATTAATGAAAAAACAACAAATGTGAGCAATCGTTCTTGGTTTAGGAACCAGTTATTATAAATTGGGCTACATCTAGAGGCTAGTCTGTAACATAGCAATGGATTGAAGCAACTACAAGAGTTCTTTGGAAACAATGACGATTACTGCACACGTCTGTCATTTCCCCCAAATTTCAGCTTAGTTATAGCCATCTGAAATTAGCAGCCGCAGCCATCTTGAATATTCAAATCCAGAGTAATTTTATTTTTTTGTATGTGCCCCCCCCCCCTAAGAAAAACCCCTTGGCCACCCCTGGGTGTCTAGCTCCTCCCCTCCTTCATCTGGTCCAACTCATGGCTCAGTTCTGTTCTAAACAGACCTGTCAGAATTAGAGCTTGCTTAATGTCATGACTGGTGTCTGTTGTTATGTTAAACTGAGTTCCGTCAGATTCCCTTCATTATTCATGACGACTGAATTTAAATTCCTGTCAGACAGAATTCTTTAGTCAGGTAGCAGAGAGGGAAGACCAGACTTCATGTACAGATGAAAAGGGCGTAAAACGGGATTAATGAATTATGAAAGGGGTTAAGAGTAATGTATAATACAATTTATAAAGTCTTCCAAAATAGAGGAGCACAAAATAAATGTATATAACCAGAAACCATTTGGCACATTTACTAAATGTTACTATGATAGACCGTTAACCCAGAGAGTCTTGGTTTAACCCTGTGCAGCAGAAATCAGCAGCTGTTTGTTGTGTTTTCTAATCCAGAGCAACCAGTTTGCTTTTTCCTTTTCTGTAGTTCTTTGGAAGCTGTCAGCTGCTTGTTGCTTTGGATTGGACTCTTTGGCCACAGTCACTTCTCTCTGAGGTCAGCATTTACAAGAAAAACAAGATGAAAGAAAGAAACAAATGGATTTTTAATTATTTGTCCACACAAAGAGCACAACCCCCTCTGTGATTATTTCCTTTTTATTTCTCCTTCTGTTTCTGTTCAGAGCCACTTCAGGGATACCGAGTGCGCCGCAGCCAAGGCCGAGCAGAAAACATACTGCAACGCCAATCCCACAATCCACTCTGCTCAATAAGGTTGTTTCTGCACCTCTTTTGCCCGTGCAGCAGTGGCAAGAAGCTCAAAGCTGCCACTCATTAGACTCAACCGTGCCAAGCGCTGAGCTGCTTGCTGCCAAAGCTTTAGTGTCTCTGTATGATGGGCAATCAGTGTGTGTGTGTTTGTGTGTGTTTGAGCTGCTTCCAGGGGTTTCCAGTGTGGAGGGAGGTCCTGGCATGTTTAACAGCTCTGTTGCAGTTTATGGCCTCGTTGAGGTGCGCTGGGTCAGGTTTATGTTTTCATTTGATGACAGCTACAACCACCTGACCTGCATTAACACACAGCTTCTATTCAGAATAATTCATCTTTGCTGAAAAATGCATATGTGACACAATAGCCGTGGTCCCGTCAATAGCTGTGTTTCCATTGCAATTGATGTGTGAAACTTTATCGATGTTCTGTTAGTGTCGAAAAAACACAGTTTCACAATTGAAGTGTTTCCATTAAGTAAGAAATGCTATTAAAGTCACGCGTGAATACATTTGTTCTCGCGATAAGTCATTACAAACATGGCAACAATGGATGTAAACAATCATGCATGCTGCTAACACGATACTAGCGATCAGAGGAGACGGCGTCTTATCAAGGCTTTCGAGCAACAAGCCTCTTATACTTGGGAGCGGATACTCATGCTGCATTTTTGGGAAATTGTAATCGGTTAGTTTACTACTTTCGTTTACACCTTCTGTGATTTTACTACTACTTCTACTTTCTGTTGTCATCTTTTTCACCAGTAGAAACAGCTGGTTGTTGATCACGTGACTCCAGTGATGCGTAAAAAGTGTTTTCATTGCAGTTTTGTGAAATACACCAATTTCGATACGGCCAAAACACCACCTCATCTTAGGGCAAAATCATTTTGTCGAAAAACATAAGTTTTTTTCAAAATTGACATGTTTCCATTGAGCAAATTTGTTTTCGAACTTCTAATCTGCACATTTGAAACACAATGGAAACACAGCTAATGTTTTTTTAATGCATATTTTGAAGTATTGCATTAAAAAAATGTTGATGGAAATGATAAAATTTGAAAAACTTTTTTAAACAGTTCTTACGCTCACTTGAGGAGGTTTTGGGATTTTCAAAAAGAGTTGAAGTGCACAAGAGGAAATGGAAACACACTTTTTTTTTAGCAACATTTTAAAGGTTTGCTTAAAATTCATATTACAATTGGAGGAAAATGTCAACTATTATGCCTTTTTTCCATTTAGCACTTTGCCTTATAGCTTAACAATTAACCAACTGGTAGTGCAGCTTCATGTAACATAAAATGATACAAAATTTAGAACTTCTGCAGGTTTATTTAGAAGTTGTGTTTGATCAACTGGTGGATCAACAGGATCTGACAAACAGCCGAGAAGCAAATCTGCTGAGGAGTAAAGGACTAATGAGTGCAGGTGGGATGGTTGGTGATGGAAGCCAACTAAAGCCCATCAAAGCAAAAACAGTGTTTTTACAAAATTAAAATAAATTAAAGATGGAACTCAACAGAAAAAATAAAAATAAAAAATAAAGACAAAGTTTAACAAAACAAACACCAATGTTTGCAAAAACATCAACAAGCCGGCAATGAAATAATAAATTAAAAATAAATCTAAGACAACAAAATGTTAACACAAAACCTAGAATTCCTAAAACATGCTCAGCATTGTCATGTTCAATTACAACTTAATGTTTTATTTTAATGTGATTTAAGGTCATAAACGTTACAGTCTGACTGTGAGTCTTATACTCCAATATTGTTGCTACATTAAAGCTTAATATTTGTCATTTTTTTTACAACTATCAGAATTCTGACCAATGTGACCAAACTATATATAAAATATTCTCACATCTGGATGGTTGAGATTACATCAGACTTTATTTTGTAATAATAAATTCTCTTTTACTGAAGTGGTTGGAAACCAAAGCAACAACTAAATACAGCATAGTGGTAGCATATATGTCCCCCGCACCTTGGGGGACATATATGGGGGCGCTCATTGGCGGGCCTAATTTATAGCCCTTCATCAAAGATTAATACAATAAAATAAAATCTGAAGCTCCAATGTTGAATAGTCTTTGAGCTATATTTAAATTTCAGATGGATCCCCCTCTCCAAATATGGGGTTTATCATAAAATCATTGGCTGGCTCAGTGTAGGTCGGACACATCTACATTCCTGCCAAATTTCATATTAATCAGTGCAGCTGTTTCTGTGCTACGGTTGACCAAACATCTTGAAAAATGTAATAAATAAACAAAACACTGAACCCCGCTTTGCGTTTTTGGTTCATAATAAATGATCTGGACTGGGATAGTGAGGAGATGAGGCTATTTGTTTTAATCTGTCTTTCAGAAATCAATTTCTAAGATTTGCATCAATATACATTTATGAACACACACTTCTTTAAGCTCATTAGAAAGTTCCTCCCTCTCTGCACAGTAAAGGCTGTAGAGAGTTGGTTTGTTTACTTCCTATATGAAGTGTACTCATGACTTGTATACAACCCAGATCACAGGTTTATGTGTGTGCTTAACAGAACTGTGTGTCTGTGTGTGGGTGGCGTCGTGTGGCGAGCTGTAAGTGTGTCAGTGGGGTGCGCAACAGATAAAACAGTCCAACTCCATCATTACACACCACATTCCCTTTTCAGAAGACGCAGAGCCTCCATGAATATTTCATTCTGTGATATCTGGGCCAATTAGGTGTTCATAGACGCCCACACCTTACACTCATCTGCCATATTTAGGACACACGCAGGCACCCAAACACCTTTCTATATTTCCCTACTCAACATCCGTTTCTGTTCCTTTATCCATGCTGCAACCTTTTCTATGGCCTTATGTTGAAAAAGAGACTAGATTACAGCCAAATTATCCATTCGGTGTGTAGAATGGAAATGTTCCTGAGCACCAGCAGCAACTCAAGGAAATTAGGTAAAGAGTTTCAGTAGAAGCAAAATAATAGCTTTGCTTTTGGTTCAGGCATAGGAACTTGTTTGAAAGTTTTAATTCAATATACTGGTTCAACAAATGCTCAATGAGGAGTGGAAGTCATGTTTCCTCCGCCTGCTCTGTTCTGGACCATTTGTTGGGGTTTCACTCCCACTGCATGCTGGGAGATCTGCTACAACATTATTACAGTAGCTGAGTTGGGCTGCAGGGTTGGGTTGAATTTAGCACAGTTGCCTCGCAGCAGGCACATACTTGGTGTGGTTTCCAGCTGGGTCTTTATGTGTGGACTTTGCATGTTCTCCCCATGTGTGTGTGTGTTTTCTCCAGGTTCAACTTCCTCCCAATGTCCAAAAAAACATGCATGCATAAGGTTAAATGGTGATTCTAAATTAATCTCTGATGTGTGATTGACTTGTCTGTGTCGACCCTGGGATTTTAATATGCAAGACTTTACAGTGAATCATGCAGCTTACCTCCTGACATCTTGGAAGATCTTCAGTTGGGATCATTGATTCTAGATTTTGTTGTATTTTATCTTTGTGCTGAATCACATGTTTTCCATATATGTTCTTTACAATAAAAACATGTTATATAAACCATATTGTATGTGTTTTTAATGGCAATCCATAATATAATATTTAAAAAGGTATTATCATAATTATTCAGAGGTAAAGAGCCAGCAGAAAAAAAAGGGAGGTGGGAACTATCTCGGGAAAAGTTGAGGATCTTTTAATTAAACGCAAGCATTTTTTAAAAGCAAGCAAAGCTAATTCACTTGATTCTTTAATAGCAGTGATGTGTCCTCTAAAAACACAGTACTTAGGATGTGAATTAAATGCAAATCCATGTGTGGTAATGAATAATCAGAGGCGGAATTAGAAGCAGTTAATGTGCTGTTTCTTTGTGAGGGAGCATGTACGTATTAATGTACCATTGAATTTTTCCCTCTGCATTCAAACTATATAAATTAGTATGAAAAATGCTTCATTGTGCACATGGACATGTTCTGCATTGTTTGTTCTACAGCTAGTAAGTATGCTGTTCAGATTGTAATTTCAAATGCAATTTATACACATTGACACTCATTTTATAACACATATTTGCTACTGATGCATTTAAAAAGTAAATAATCACTTGTGTTCTGTTTTTTTTTTTTTGGTAGAACCTGTCAAAACCAACAGCTGTGAATTTATGACATTTTCTTGTTACATTCATGGTCCTAACCCTAAGACAAGGACTGAGTTTGAAGTCTGGATCAGAACCATAGGTTCTTGTTTCGTATCTTCTGCTGTTTCTTTGTCATTTTTACGCTCTGACAGAACGCAATATCCTGTTTAATCAGCTCCCCATTAAAGGAGCATCCACATGAATCCCACATCCTGTTTTGATTCCTCGCAGATTGTTGTTCAGCGATATACACCAGTAAAAACAGGTAGTCATCAAAATATGTTGCAAAGCCAAAAAAAAAAACCAGCCAGCTTCACATGCAGATTTCCCAGCAGGCCTTCAACACTCTTTCTAACCAAAATTACACCTTTATCCGTCCTCTTCCACCTGCATCCCACTCCACCACTTTTATGTGCTTTCTTCATGTCTCCAAATCTCTTTTTATTGAGCTTTTATCAAGGCTTTTATCACTTTTCATAGAAAAGAGAGATGGAGTATTTCCCCTCCTTTTTGCAATGTTGCCCATTTACAGCAGAGAATTGGCGCAATTTCCGATCTTTCTAGTATTCTTTCCTGACAGTCACATTAGCATGTCATTACTGGGGCTTTCTCTGCCCTCCCAGTGGATCTGAAGCTCTGAGGACCATCCACTAGAGCGACAAAGGGCACCAGCTGCACCCACTTCTCCTCATCCATCTCTTTTTCTCTGCTCATCTCTGTCTTTTCTCTCCATTCTATGCTTGGCCTGACTTAGAGACATCCTGACATTCTCTGTAGGTTTTACTTGGCTGGCAGCCAAGATTCTGGCAACATCAGATGAGGAAATTTGTGTATTTTTTTTTGTTTTTTTCTATTTCAGTCCAAGCTTTTCAGCTTTTTGTTTTCAGTGATATGCCAACAATATATGTGATTGGACTTGTTCTGTTGATAGAACAAGAAGTATTTAATTGCAGAGAATAAAAAAAATCTATATATTGGCATGGTTTGGTCTGGGAGAAGCAGAACTCCCTGACTCTGCGATCTCTGTTTGTTTGTTAGAGCAGGTTTGGGACCATTAAGTGAATCAGCCAGAACATATAGATGTGTTTGAGAATGGCTGAGCCAAGTCGTAATGAATAGAGTCACAGCAAAACTCCCAGAAGACCATGATGACTGTAAAAGCCTTTATTGGTGACTACTGGAACCCTCTAAATGCCAACCAAAGATTGGCCTCTTCCCCACTTTCCCCCTTGCTGCATTTATTTATTGTAAAAGTGGTTGATAAAACATCCTTTCAAACACTTAAACCTATTCAAAGCCCCATCAGGTTTTGGCAAATCAACTTGCAGACATGGAAACTTTTAAGAAACCTTTGAAAGCCAAATAAAGTTACCACCAAAGACTATCAAAATACTGTTCAACTCCCCCTGCTCCCCACTAGGTCTACATATTGGGAATTCTGTGTGATGTTTTACAATAATATCTGCAAGACCCTCAATATGTCCTGGAACAAATTTCAACACAAGAGACCCTTTCATACGTTATCTTTACCCTGTTGACTGTTTTTAACCTCCAAAAATCAAAGCAGTTTGATCATAAATACATATGCATAAACTAAATATAAAAACACACTAATGAGAATAATTTTAGCCTTTTATGATACTTATCTTTTAAGCAGCTCACATATATCTACATTATTTCACTGTATGTTCCCACATGTGACTCATTTAAAAGGAGACATGACACTTTTAAATCCTTCTTTTTTTACATTTAAATCCTTCAGACGGGGGCTTTATAAAGTGGAGATGCAATGCTTTGGTCTGAATTTCCTCCTTATTGTAACTCCACAAGCCCTGCCCCTTTTCTGAGGTGCTTTAACGAGGCTCTTGAAGCCCCGCCTCCCTCCGACTTCCAGACTGGTTCATTCTAGTATGATGGAGGGATTAAAGGAAACTAGCTGCACAGAAACATTTTATTTACAAATAAATTAAAAGATGATAACAAGGGAAGACTTGTCCATCCAGCCTGATGTTGGAGCCAGAGTCTGACTCAAAGCCAGAGGAAAATGAAGACCACCAAATTGGTAAATCTAGACCTTATTTGGCAGTTCTGTTGCAAGTAATTTTACATAATAGTTCAGAAAACATAATAGAAAATAGAGAAAACTGAACAGTTTGAAAAATATGACCCAAACAGAATATAAAGAAATCTTTGCAGCACCAGGAGAGACTAAAAAAAAATTTCTGCTTTGACTACAAGTACACAACAAAATGTATTTAATAACTAAAAAAGTGGATTTTTCATGATACGTCCTCTTTAGGAATCATGGTTCTGAACTGGCCATGTGAAATGTGAAAAGACATTTTGAAACATTTAAGCCACTTTCAAAAGTATTTGTCAAAATCTCCAAAACGAGGAGTTGAAGTAAATGACAGCTTTACTTGCCATCACAGAAGGACAACCTGATCACCATTCAAGCCTTTCATAATTCCAACAGTACTAAGCCCCATTGTTGAAACCATCCAGTCCACCGTTGGACCGGCTTAAAGCTCAACAAAAAAAAAAATCTGTCTCTTCTTAACCAGTCTGACCAGTCACATCTCCAAGTGTGAATATGTCACACATCAAATCCTGGAACGGGGGACTTTATAATCCATTTTTTAATCCTTAATCCTTAATGTGTCCAATCCCATAACCTCACTGACCTGCCATGTTAGAGGAGGCTGATGAGATCAGTGTTAAAGTTAGACATGTAGGAACTCACTTTCTTCTGTGTAGTTCTCAAGCTTCTTTTGTTGGCCTCACGTGAATCCTCTGAAGACTTTAGTACCACATTACCTATAGAGGTTCAATTATTCATCCACAATTTAATTTACAGTATGTTGAGTATTTGCGCCGCACTATACCTGACGAAGTTGCAGCTTTTATGTTGTTGCAACGACAGACAGATGTCACTCAATTATCATTGTCTAAGTCTCAGTTCAACATGCAACAACAAGAAGAAAATACTTTGGATTCTGTTTAAATTGTGCTCAGCTTTGTCTTACAGCATAGGCATGGTATGATTATAAAAGAAACATAATGTCCAGCACTCCAGATGACCTTTGATAAAACCAAGTGTGACACTGTCACGTCTGAGAATTTCCAAGAGTGCCATTTGTGCGTGATGGGATGGACATGACTTTGATGAAAGCGGCCCCTCCATCACGGGGACATTAGCTTGTTTATCTCCCTGCTGGTGACGACAGGAAGAGGAAAAGTTTCAAGCTTGGTTGCTCATTGTGAGTCAGTGAGATAGAGCCAGAGACACGGCAAAACAAAAGGCAGCCAGAGAAATTTGCATGGTGCTCAATTATACATTAGCGAACATCACTTGGCAATCTGTTCATATCAATTTAATTGGATTTTAATACTGCCTGTGATCTTGTTTCCTAATTAACAGCAGCGGCTGGCAATAAAGCAGAAGCATGCACCCAGCAACACCTTTGATCCAGGCCATATGGACTTGCTTGGAGCTCATTGGTAGGGGGAGAGAAAAATATCAGTCACCTAAATATGGGCCCATGACAAGTCAGTGTACGTGTGCATGTATGTGTGTGTGTGTGTGTGTGTGTGT
>JARVGW010000336.1:15386939-15401817 GCA_031762495.1 Anablepsoides rubrolineatus
GTTTTGTTTATTTTACTTATAAGAGAAAGTAAATATATTTTCCCTTACATCTGTAAAAGTCTCCATCAGTGCTGAATCATATTAACCAGAACAACATCCAGTTTATTCCTGAACACAACAAGCTTCTGATTATTTAAATACCTCTAATTAATGCCTGTAAGTCTTTTTAGTTTCAGCTCCCTGCAGGGTTTTTGTGTCACGCGATCGTGTTTAAAAAATTAATTTGCTGCACCTAAAACGTCCTTCCACCGCACCGCTGCGTGTCGACTTTTATTGTTCTTGAGATGAACAGGAATAATTCCAGCTGATAAGAAGCCAGAGGTCAGTTAATAATCTCATTTAGATTATTTTATTGCTGCTGCTTCTGATGGATGATAACGTTACCTGAATTGTTTTGGAGCTTTTATGAAAAAAAAAACTAAATAAATAAATCCAGATTTCTCCTGGGATCAGGCGTGTTTGTGTGCTTTTTCATTGTCGTGTCAACTAATATCCTTCACTTAGTGTTTGAGTCCACAGACTGATGTTAGAGCTGCTCAGATGAACCTCCGTTAGATTAGTGACTTCAAAGAGGCCACGGGAGGTGATGAGGCTCAGCCAGCAGCATCAACCGGCCACTCACAGCCAATTAAAACGTTTGTGTTGACCTCAGGGGCCCGCGACGGCGGTGTCCCATCACCCCCCCCCCCCCCCTCCTCCTCCTCTCTGGGGCCTTCATTACAGACAAGATGCGGCCGATTGATCTCCGAGGACACTTATGGACACACAAACGAGCAGCTCACATGTGTGTCACAAAAAGAACAATGCGTGGAAAACTCTGGTCACACACACAAACACACACACACACACGTCGTTCCGTTTATGAGCTCAGAGGTGGCCTGCGCACGGACACACAGGAAGTAATTAGGCTGAGCCGTAAGAACGGCGGCGCGTTGTGCAGCCGACACGACTGCATCAGCAAGAAAAGGTGCTGGGAGGAAAACGCAGAGTTGCATCACAACTGCAGCGATGATGGGAGCTGTGTGTGTGTGTGTGTGTGTGTGCGTTTGGGGAGGGAGGGGGTTACCTGCAAGCGCTGACATGAATATGCACTGTAAGCATCCATGAACATGATGCAACAACAGCCAATCAGCAGGAAAACAGGCTGGAGAGAATGGGTTTCATGGCAGCAGGACGGGGAACGAACAAACATCTGAATCTGATTATTAAATTTATGCTCTTCTTATTGAACAATTACTTATTCCGATGGTATACTGTTGTTCTCCAAGCAAAAAACTAAACTACTCCCATTTTATAACAGGAACAAACTGCTTTAATGCTTGAATTCATCACTATTTGATTTATGATTGTTGAGATTTTAATAACTTCACCAAACAATCTTTATTTTTTTCACAACTAACTAAATATATTTGTACGATCTATTCTAAATGTATTTTTGCATTCAGATTACTATAAAAAAACAGGTTTTTATCTTGTTTTGAACATCACTGCATGAACCCAGGAATACTTCCACAAATCATTGTCTGTAAACACAGTTCACCTATAACCAGCCCCTTGTCATTCACTTTGCTTCATACGAGGGTCTGGAAGCAATTCTTGCTGGAGGCGTGGCCTCTGTTGAAGTTTAAAATGATTGGATCGGTTGGCCGTGACATATGTTTATGCCAGCTCCACTGTAAAAGAGGCTAAGCTAAGAAGCTAACGGTAATTGTGTGCGCTGCAAACAACTCTACTGAGAGGAGAGAAGCACCGAGCCGAACCAGACGGCTGTAAATGAGAGCTGCTGCTTTGTCAGACAGATTTAATTTAATTTGGAAGCCTTATCAACACAGACTGGCTTCATTCACTTCCTCCACTGCCGTTGCTAAACTAACTAGCAGACACTGCGCAGAAAATCGACGTCATTCAAAACCCCTCTTTCTGTTCTCTGAATGACCCGGATGAAAATTCTGCTGAAGAAATCCTTCTATGTGGGAGAAATCCCAGACGGAGCAGTGAAGGGAAACTAGTAGGAAGGCAAGGGCCAGGCTACAATTCAATATACTGTTCCTAAATACAAATTAAAGCTCTATCGTGCAACGGAGAAGCCATACGTAAGCACGTCTACAAATGTCACTGTCTTCTCAGAAACTAAAGTTTATTTAAAACAGACTGAGGCAAACAGACTTAAAACCTGAATTTATTTTCCAATTCTGCCTCTCTGATTGTATAGGGGTGCATTAGTGCCTCTTGCCTTACACATCTGAAAAGGCAGAATACTGCAGAATAGTTCATACAGGTTTTAGATATTCATATGCTTACGTCTAGCAGTATATTAATACATTGTTGATAAAAAAAAGAGAAACAATACTTCACAAAGCAATACATGTCACCCCAACATTTTTGAGATGTGTTGCTGCAATAAAATTCTAAATATTCTGTTAGTTTTTCTAAAAAAAAAAACTTTAAAAAGTTCTAACCCCAACAGGGTTTGGTCAAAATGACCTAATTATATTTTCAGATTTCTGGCTTTAAAAGCTATATTTTTATACCTGGATCATTCTGATATCATAAGTAAATTCATATATATGACTTAATTTGTCTTGTTGGTTACAATAATACATAAATAATTGGTCTGAATCCTAATTTTATGTAATTTTAATGAGGAATTGTTGATGTCTTTATAAAGAGAAAACCTCAAATTATATTTAAATGTTGAGATTTCCCAGCTGAAAAGAAATAAAACTTTGCTAGCTCACATGGAAAATCTCAAAATTTTAAGGCATTTTTCCTCAAAATCAGATTTTTTGTTGCTGCTGCTCAAAAATGTGCTTCAAAATTTTGTTTTAAGATTATATATCAGACAGTTCATTCAAATGATACATTGATAAGGCATTATTTTTTACAAACGTTTTAATCAAAACACTACATTTGCCTATTTTTACCACTTTTAGACTTAAACCTTGTTTCGATGTGATGGGTCACATGTTTGTCCTGATCGGCACAATCATAAACCTGCAACTGTCCGTTTATACAAACTGATGTTAAATCATTTCCAGCATAGTTTCGAGAGTCACTCAGTGAATACGTAGTTTGACAGATTGAGTCATATTGATACAGACAGCCTTGACACTTAAGGTCCCTTGTGCCCCGCTGGCAAACATGCCCCCATAAAGGGAAACCTGCAGCCACGCCTGAAGGAAGCAGCAGCTCCACAGCACTGACTGTCTGACCAGGACTCAGGGGCCTGCATCATAATGTGTCTTTAATTGGGAGCTGGGCAGCATGATGGGAGGCCAGGTTTCACTGCACATGTTCCAGGGTTACTGCCTAATGCGTAATAAAGGGGATTTATGGCAGGTGGCTCAGACGTGTTGCCCCGGTGGTTGCAGAGGGAGCGATATAGGCCAACACGCAGATGGAGCCATGTCTTATTCAGCTGCAAGATTCAAAGTAGGCACACACAACATGGATTGGTGTTTTGTCAGTGGTATTTTATGGCTGACAGAAAAAAAAAAAGAATAAAGACAGAGAGATCATCCGGGACAGAAGCAACCAAATAAAATCCATTAAAAAGACATACAGTAACTACTTTCCAACCAAGATAAAGGTTGTTGGAGGCACTCACTTAAACTTACTGTTTGCACTTTTGAGGACAGTTTGGATCCACCTTAAACATCTGTTAACAGTTTCAAATATGGCTGTTTGGAGGATAAAGGTATGTCGTTTATTCTCTTTGAACAAACTTGGCTATTCGCATAAACGCAATGACACGGAGACATTAAGTGCAGTAACACTAAAAGATTAATGAGCGAACAAACACTCTCACTCATAAAACATGAAGCCAGCATGACCAGACGACAAAAACCACGGTGTTCCTCTCCGTCTGAGGCTTTTGTTTGGCGGAAGAAAGCAGCCGAGTCCCCCGGGGATCATCCCTCAGACTCTCCAGGAAACACTCGACCTTTTTAAATATTAACACTTCTTCTTCTTCATTACATCCAGTGGGCTTTGGTCATATGGTTGAAAACTAAATAAATAAATAAATAAACAGAAAGAAGGGAGGCGATAAGAGGCGCCCGGCTCACATCGCTGCAGCAACTTCAGGCTGCAGCGGGCGCAAAAACAGGCTTCAAGTGTTTCACAACAGGTTCTGATGAATCCATCAAACTGTGTCAGTCTGGTTCTTCTGACTGTGACGTTTTGCTTTAGATTGTTTGAATCAAAATTAGACCAAAATCCAGAAACAGTGCGTGAAAACCTCTGTCCACTTGATGATCCCTCAGTTTGTAGAACCACTTCAATAATCATCTTCTGCACTACTTTATTGCTCATGGTTCTAGAGGAATCCCTACTCCACATTCTTCACACCACTTGCGACGGCGAGATGGGGGAGATGGCCACGTGTGGGGGGGGGGGGGGCTGCTTGTTTTCTGAATAAAGGAAAACTTTGTAACACATTTATTTACATTTAAATTAAAAATATTTGACCAAAGGAAAAACCGGAGCAGGACTAGAGAGATGAATATAATTTAGATTTTTATTTCTGTGACTGCGTACGACCCACAATATTAACAGCAGTCATTTCATTCCTCAGCTTTAGCACCTCCTTTAATTCTACAGCTGACGATGCTAAAATAATTACAGATTTTCTTTTCTGGCTGTCTGAGAGCAGGACTTCAGTCTCTGAACTCGTGAAGTTCTTCTTTTTACTTGACAATGTCATTTATGAATGTCTGTTGGTGGTCCCTAGGGTCAGACGTAAAACTTGTGCTTTTTTCTTTCGTGCCCCCTTATTGTGGAATGATCTCCCTCAAGACATCAGGCTGGCCTGCTCTGTGGAAGTTTTATAGGTTAAAGACCCACCTGTACACTTTGTCTTATATGTCTTAAATTTTACATTTGTATTTTTTTTTTCTCTGTGTTTTGTTTTTACAACTTTTTTTATATAGATTTTATCTTTTTTGTTACTGTTCAGCACTTTGTTTGAAAGCGCTTTATAAATAAAGTTATTATTATTATTTTTTATTATTAATGGACACTTCCTGGTATGTGGGACAGGAAATGTAGCCTTATATGGTGTTTTTGTGGTGGTAATTATGCTAATCTCCTCTCCTCGTGCGCGAGCACCTGCATACGTATTCATCAGTTTACGCTGCTCATTTACACACCTTCCCTGATGATAGAAGAGTCCAAACCATCAGCCTTCCACCACCGTGCTGACAGATTCTTGTGCTTCTTTCAGATGCAACTTTACAAAACTAAGCTGGTACAGATCAGCACGAAGCACCCGCGAAAAGCTGACGTATTTATTGTCTTTACAAGAAGAAAATCCTGGTATTTAGTGTTATTTAAACAGGAGCTGAATAGTGAAAGCAAAAATGAAACCAAACCTTTTTTGTAGCTGGATCTGTTTGTTTTTGATTTAAGTATGTATGAGTAGCAGGTGAAGGATTCTGTGTGTACATAGAAACACAGTTAGAGCATGTGCTGCTAAAGCTATAGATGCATATGGGTGGACGGCTTGCATATGAGTCCCTTCTCCCGCCGGACTCCCTTCACTTTTCTCTTAATGAAGTCCCATGGAAAGCTCAGAGAGGAAGGTGTGTTTGTGCTGTTCCAGCGTGTGTGTGTGTGTGTGTGTGTGTGTGTGTGTGTGTGGGAGTGCTTTGCCCTTGTTTTTCTCCCCCGTCGCCTTTTGAGCCATGGCCTTAATTGGGGGCCCGAGTGTCCAATTAACGGCGAGCCAGTGCGGCCGTTTGGTACGGCGAGCATGCGGAGGGCCACATATTATGTTTTCATCCCAGCCTGTCCTGTTACCCCAAACCCCCCCACACACACCAGCCCCCACTCCCTCATAACCTCCCCATCCAGCCACCCAGGGGAACCCCTCTTAGCTTGCGAGGCTGCGAGGGTTAACACCTTTGTTCCCCGGCACCTCGTCCACTTCACACCTCACTCCTGGAGAGAGGCGAGTTTCTCTTCCAGCCCGTGTCCTTTGTCAACCTGCATCTAGGTCACAAACGAGGAGGAAGCGGGCGGGTGGAGGGAGAGGACAGGCGGGGGAGACAGAGGGGGATGCATGGGAGTCCCATGGTCCCTACTTCATTAAAACCAAATAAAAACAGGGGGTCATTTATCTCTTTCCCTGCAAAGCCATAAACACAAATAGGTTCTGTGTTGTCCCCCTCCCTCGGCCTGTGGGTATATATCACAGCAGATAAAGCCGGCCTGTGATGATAGCTCGTATTCAATTGGAATGTAAGTGAAATTTCAGATTGCTGATATGACTGGAGGGGAGCAGGAGTGTGTTTGCTGTTTAGTGTGTGTGAGGGAGATTAACCTGCACCTTCCTTTCTTATTTCCTTGTCTGAGTCGACGTTAAATCACAGCTTCCGGTCTGAATAATATAACTGCAGCTTTTCATTCTGGATTCAGGTGTGCTGGGATGTAATGAGCTTTAATCTTTCCACTGAGTTACACAACAATCACACAAACAACATGTCAGCTGCTAAACTCACAACTCATGATTCTGGCCCTTGCTTTGCTTCTTCAATATAGTATATTTATTGTTCCAACGTATCTGCATGAATTTATTGAAATGATGGTTGCATTTACATCCAAATAAAGATGCTTCTAAATGTCTTCGTCCTTGCACGATAGAGCTTTAAGCTTTGTCTGTGGATGATGAGTTGTGTTTGCAGACAATGATTTGTAGAAGTGTTCATTCAGTAACTGAATCAGATGTTTTTAATGAAGTGGCCCCTGAGAGCCCGAGCATCCAGTCAGTGTTGCCTCTCAGTCATAAAAGTGAAAAGTAAAAACAGCAAATTAATATTAGTTTTTATTAAATTTGCTTATATTTGTAGAAAAATGAGGAAATTGAGCTCTTCAATGTCATTTTTATTTAAAAATCTGACTTCTTGGAGTTGTCTGAAATTCTGTTCTTTTTTATTAATGACATCATAATTTAGTTTTTACAAAGATGGTTATTGCGGTTTTCCTATTACCTTTAGAAACATAAAGTAAATGTAAAACTAAACTCTATCATTATTACAATTATTATTGTGTTGTTGTGGAAAAGAACAAGATTTAGAATAAAAATAAAAACCAGTCAGAACCAGAACCCATTCATAAACACTTTAGTGCTGATTACAGACTGATTATAAAGACAATAATTAATTCTACATGTTACCTTAAAGCTGCACTCATCAATATGATGGTGTTAACAATAGGTTCAATCACTGTGTGGGATGTGAAAGTGGTGCTTAATTAGAGCTCTCTGCTCTTTATTAAAGCTTTGTATTACTGTTTATTTGTTTTCTTTAATTTAAGTTTTAAAAGTGCAGACGGGTGAAACTCATCTGCCCCTACAGGTAGTGAGAGGAATGGTAAATTGTAATAATGATAATGGATGGATGGATGGATGGATGGTTCCACTGTCACATGACTGTATACGATGTGAAGAAAGTGAATGAAAAAAACAAGTAATACAAATATTTTGAGCTTTTCTCAGATTCTGAAAGAGATGAAAAAGAAGAAACATGTTTTTTTACATTTGTGAAATCAAAGTCCCAACCCTCTACGAGGACTGAGCCACAGTGGAATACTGTGGTTGATTTCCAGGAAAACAAACTGTTGGCGATGGGACCAGTGGACGGGTCCAAACTCAAAAGTCTCTTCAGTTTTGTTGCTGATCTCCTAAAACAGAAGTTTCACATCAAAAACCGTTGATTTGTTTCAGCCACCTGTCCACTTACTGAGAAACCTTCAAAGTGATGCTAATTTTAATTATCGGGTAGTCCTGATTCTCTGCTTCCATGTAAAAACCTATTAATTTTATTTTCTTAGAAGTTTCAGATTTGATTTGAAAATCTCTTATTTTATGTTGAGCTGCAGCTCCTGTCAGTCAGAGATCAACCACTTTCTGCAGGTTTTCACAATAAAATCTGACCAGATTTAGACCAGGTCTGAACCAATGGTTTGTTCTGCAAAATATCTCTTGAACAACAGGATGGGTTTTGCTGAAACTTTCCAAAACTAATATCACATACTGTAGCTGCAGCAGCCATCTTGAATGAAAACTTTTTTCCTGAGAGGCGGCGGGTGGTCTGTGTTACAAAGAACGCTGGTTGATAATATTTGAATGTGTTACAGTGAAATATCTCAACAGAAAGGCAGATCATTTTGAACTCAAACCTGTGGCATTGTTTTTGTAGAAGCAAACTAAAAAAAACTAAAATAATTAACTTCTGAGGCAGGTCAAAGCTCTTTAAATATATTCCGGTTAACACCTTTATTTCAAAGAGTGTGGGCAGCTCTAAAACTGAATTTGGACGAGTCGTTTGAGCCTAATTAGTGAGGATGGCTGGCTCTCCTCTGTTGTGGCCTCACGCTGTGATTTTGGCTGATGAGGCGGCTGGATTTTTTATGAGAGCTATTATTCCAATCCATCTTCCTCCTTATCGGCTGTCTGGAGCGGCAGAGGATCCGAGGGTTAGCTGGAGAGGGGCCTGCTGCTTCCCGTCCTCGGAGAGTGAGAGGGTTGAACCCTCGACACTTATTAAACGGACTGATGAGTGACGAGCCGCAGAGCTGCACTTGTAGCTTATTTCACTGAACATCTTTCCCATAAATCACCCAGAAACATTTAAGAAAACTCAGGGTTGGATATTTCCAATCATCTGACATGTCTCAAATCAGCTGTGAAGAAACTACAGACTGTTTTATTCTATTTGCAATGATATAAATTACTGCAAGACTGAAAACATGAGCGCCGATGATGTTTTGCCTGCGTCTCAATTTTAATGAAACCCCCAGAAAGTAATAATTTGATACACATCTCCTCTTATTAACTTTTGGAGTCAATCTAATCCAAAATGTTCGCCTTAGTCAGCAAAAAGACAGCTATAACTAAGACGGTTTTAGAAAAATTTGGTGACCTTCCGGTTCCAGGACGACTCCCCTAACCACTCCGCCACAGTCGCCCATAATTTATATCATTATATTAGTATTTTGCTAATTTCAAACTTCATTGCGTCTTTTTAGCGTGGTCACATTGCTAGGCGACAGGACATATGCCAGGTTAAGGGTGGAAGACCGTCCAAATTCACAACCTTTTTTTTTCCTGTCTTCGAGGTCGTCCCCCGAAAGACGCAAACCTTAACTTTGGACAAAGCCAAGGTTTTAATTCTTGTAATTAAGTTGCTGTTCAAATTAATTTTTTTACACTTAAAATAAAATGTTGACCTGGTGATTATTCTCTAAAAGTGTCTTAAAATCCAAAGGGAGACATTGTGAGACACTGGTTCAGTTGCCTGTGAGCGCGCTCCGGTCTCATTGTGATGGACGGACAGATGAAGGAGGGAGGAAGGAGGAAGCTCAGGTTTCTCTCCTCCACCTTCTTTTTGCAGTTTTTTTTACCTCACCCTGTTGCCCCCTCTCAGCCTCGCCTTGCCCCCTTCCTCGCCCTCTCCCACATTATGTTCCCACCGTTTCGGCGCTGCGCAGGAATGGCGGCGCAGCGACAGAGCGGAGGATGTGACTGGCCCCCGTCCATCTGTTGCGACTCCAGGATCAAATAATAGGATTGTGTGAGAGAATAGCAGATAATTGCAGTCTGTATTCTGCTCTCTAAGTGTATGATATTAACCCCGCGCTCTGCGCCGGCCCTGCAGTCACGGGCAGATGGCTGTGTGTTTTGATATCCGAGCCACAGAGAGAGAGGTCAGGGGGTCAAGTTGGAGTTCAAATCCAAAGGAGTGCTGCTTCGTCTCCCCCTTCTTCTCCCACGCTGGGGGAAAATATGGATGTCATTCAAAAAAAAAGGACATTCCATAGGACCTGTGCTCCAGATGACCCCTGGCAGCCTGATGGAAGGAACCAGCAGGTACACGCTAACCCACTTATATCCACTCTGAGGTGTCGGGTTTCTGGTAAACATGGCCGAGCAGAGTCAGAGGTCAGCGGCATTCTGAAAAGGTCCGTTCATGTTTAAAGTCTCTGTTTGTCTGTGAGAGGGCAGAAGGAGATGAAGTCACAGGCTGGGAGGAAAAGATACTGCAGCAAAAAGTAATGGTGGGAAAAAGTTACTGTTACCACTAGGGTTGGGCAATATTGGCAAAAATAATTAATCACGATTAATTGTGACACTAGCTGCATTTCCATTGCAAATGTGCGCAAAACTTTGTTGATATTCTGTTAATGTCGAATAAAACACAGTTTCGCAATTGCAGTGTTTCCATTTAGTAAGAAATTATATTAAAATCACGCATGAATACGTTTGTTCTCGCGATAAGTCATTACAAACATGGCGACAATGGATGTAAACAATCGTGTCGGCGTCTTATCGAGGCGTTCAAGCGACAAGCCCCTTATACTTGGGAGCGGATACTTAGGCTGCGTTTTTGGAAAATTGTAGTCGGTGAGTTTACTACATTATTTTACAACTTCTGTGATTTTACTACTATTTCTACTTCCTTTTGTCATCTTTTTCACCAGTAGAAACAGACGGTTGTTGATCACGTGACTCCAGTGATGTGAAAAAAGTGTTTCCATTACAGTTTTGCAAAATACACCAATTTCAATACGGAAATCCTAACGCAAAAAACATTTTGTCGAAAAACGTACGTTTTTTTTCGAAATTGACGTGTTTCTATTGAGCAAATTTATTTTCGAAATTCTAATTTACGCATTTTCATGGTCAATGGAAACAGCCATTTAGCCGATAACGATTAATAGGATGAATAATCCCCTAGAGTCCCTGGACGCCTGCATGCCCTTGTTACATAACCAATTTAAATCACTCTAGTGGGAAAAATCTGTTCCAAACTGTGTCAACAGTACAGACTTCAGGCTATACATCAGTTTTTAAATTGGGTTGCTAGGCCAAGTAAAACCGGAGTTATGATAAATAAAGTACAGAACCTTTTTAAAAATGTTTGTTAGAGTGGCACTGGACGGACTGACCAGTGAAATCTCCAGTCGGGCTGCCTGGTGGCATTAATCATATTAATCGTCAAGTGCCAAAAAGAAAATCTATTAAAGTTTTTCTGACAATTAATTGCACACGATACGATTTTGCCCAACCCTTACCACCTCAAATCATAGCTGAATATCTGCAAAACTGAGAGTTAGCCACCAGTTGAAGGCATTCATCAAGGGAGAATTTTCTGCAAGATTTGTTAAATTTCATCCAGTAGTTCTTGAAATCTGTTAGCATTTAGACACAAAAATAATTATTTGCCTTCACCTTTCAAAGCCAGATTTAATAATAATCGTAATCAATAATAAAAATAATACATTTACTGAAAAATATACCTAAATCATCCTAAAATGAATTTTCTTGAAACCACAAACACTTGTTTTGAACTCCAAAGTTTTTTTTCTTTCCAATAAATAAATCATAAATATCATTTCTGCATCTCAGACTCCGATCCTCATCTGCATGAGTTTGCGGGAGAAAATATTGAGGGTAAAAGATTCATTAAATGTATTCCCCAAATCCTCTGGCTTCCATGTTTGAGCATGCTCACACGCCCCTCACATTTCCATGTGTGTGGAGTGGGTCCACGGAGCGGAGGTTCTGTGTAGTATCGGGCCCAGGAGAGCTGCTTTACAGGCCACAGAACCAGCTCACACATTTAATTACTGCCTATCAGGAACATCAGAGTGGAGGAAGCAGCTGAAACGGAAAGTGGGATGAAACGAGCGTGGAGGGGTGCGCAGAGCCAGCTCGATGCTTCGGGAGGAGACGGCGAAACTTTGCTCCTCTCTGGGTCGTGTTTATCTCAGCCTCAACGTAAAAAAAAAAAATACACAAATTAAAATAAAAATCACAGGTCCTCCTTCTAACAACCTGTTTTACGTCATGATGAGGGTGATAAAAACCTTTTAGCTTCACACTTTAAACTGTAGTTTTCATAAATGAAAAATGGATTTCTTTACCTCTTCATGTTCTTGTTACAAACAAAAACTTCCCGATAACGTTTAGCAGCAGTTAACTGAACTTAAACATAAAAATCATCCAGAAACTGATGAACACTGAACAGTTTATGTTAAGATGTGTGACACATTCTTATGAAATATTGCTATATTTTTCACAAGGTGTTGAGAATGACTCTTATCTACTATTACACCAAAATCAAGCTCAATGTCTGTAAAATTTAATGGGTTATAGTCCTTTTTCTTTTGTTGGCCAATGTTGATTAGCTGAGACAGACATACTGTATTGTGTTAATGCCAAACATTAATCAGTTGTTCAACTCCAATTGCAATGAAATGGGGATGTTGTGTAAAACAAATAAAAATGGAATATGATGATCTGCAAATCCTTTTAGACGTATATTCAATCAAATACACTACAAAGACAAGTTATTTATTGTTTAAATGGATAAACTTCATTGGGGGTTTTTCCGTTGTTTCCAACAAACAGGTTCGTTAAAAAATGACATTTATCTGTTTGAACATTAAATATCTTGTCGTAGTGGATTCAGTTGAATATAGGTTGAAAAAGATTAGCAAATTACCGTATTCTGTTTTTAGTTACGATTTACACAACATCCCAATTTCACTGGAACTGGGGTTGTAGATGTACATCCAATATTAATTTTCTAAGAGTTTCATTTATCAACTTTCCTTTCAACATCACATCATCATGTTTTAGTTTTTATTGTGATGAGTCAGCTCTGTATGCACAAACCAACCACTGATGTGTGTGTGTGCAACCTTTAAAATTTGGCTTTATTTCAGCTTATTGTCATCGACAGGCCAGAAAACTAAACCTATCATCTGGATTATTTGATTGTGCTTAAATGAAACCAAACCCTGGTGGTCTCAGAGTTGAGGAGAAACTAAAAGTCCGGATGTTCTCCGGCTGACCGCCGCTCTCATGTTTCTGAACCCAAACACTTTCACCACAACACTGTGTTGTGGGCCCCACTGTGGGACTTCGCCTGGGGCTCTCCTCCGGCCCTCGGTGTTTGTTGAAGGAGCACGACCTCCCCACGGACCCCCCGACAAGCTCCTTCACCCTGTCTGAAGAGAGCCCATTCCCTGTCTGGGGAGGGGGAGAAGGGGGCTGCCTGGGGCCAGCCCAACAGCCGGACCCTGTCACCACTTTCAGACATCCAGCGGGGGCAGAATGTGCTCCCCCAGGACGGACTGCACCTCCCCACAAAACACAGGCACAGAGTGTGTGTGCAGAAAAAAAAAAGACAACAGAGAACATGAGGAGAGATTAAACACATGTTTAACCCTTTAATGTTTCCACTGGCTTTATTTGATGGGGGTCTCCCTGACAGAACTAATGGGTTTCTTTTGGCTCAATTAATGCCGAAAATCATAAAATGGATCCTTTAAAATTCCAGCCAACCTTTTCTGCAGACGCTTGATTTTCTTTGCACCGCGATAGCTGGGTGGTCAGACTGCTCGCCTGATTAGCCTCTAATAGATGCTCCGTGTCCCGAGGTGCAAACTGATTAATAAATATGTCCACATAAGTTTATTTGCTGTTAACGGGCCAGGCAGCATGATGTTTATTACTTGCTGTGACCCAATTTAACACGGGCAAACCAGAGTAAAGAAATCTCTCTGCGCTCTGTGGGATTTTAGCAGTTTAGGATCACATCCAGGGGTTTTTATGTCTGACCTTCCAGATCTGCTTCCTGACTTTTCTGTGGCAGCAGGAGACGAGCTCAGAGCTGCAGCATGCATGTTCAAATCAACATGGTAAAGATTTGGATCTATGTCAAATAATCAAAAGAGAACTTTTATAATAAAGAGGAGCTCTTTTATCTTAAACACGACATTTGGTCCACTTTAATCATTAAAAGTAATTCTTTTTAGTGTTTAAATCATGTTTTCAGTGAAGAAAACACATTTAAAATGCAGCCGGATACTGAAAACTCTGGTATTATTTTTTTATTTGTAGGTTAGGTTAGGTCAGCAACAAGTTTTTTCAATTGAAAAAGTGAAATCAACAAGTATTTTTCATGCTTTATGGCTTTCAAATCAGTCACATTTTCTGCTCCTGCCAAACATATAATTTAAATATTCAAACTTCTATTAGAAGAGGAGATGTACGCAAACTAAACTTAAGAGTTTGAAATGTGTTCCAAGCATGTCCAAAATGTCTGAGACAAGAGAGCAAGGTGGAGGAATGAAGTGAAGGAGTTTCAGTATCTGGGTGTCTTGCTCACTGGTGATGGTAGGATGGAGAGGGGATATGGATCGACAGATTGGGGCCTCATCCTCAGTTATGAGAGTGTTGCTTCAGTCGGTCGTGGTGAAGAAAGAGCTGAGTCTAAAGGCAAAGCTCTGGTCTGTCTATGTTCCAACCCTCATGGTCAGGAGGCATGGAGCTTCCTTTGTAGGGTGGCCGATCTCAGCACTTTGACACAGGGGGAGGAGCTCAGAGAGCCGCTGCTCTTCTGCATCAAAAGGAGTCAGTTGAGGTGGTTCATCTGATTAGGATGCCTCCTGGACGCCTCCTCTTTAGAGGTGTTCCACACATCCCACTGATAGGAGGCCTGGGGGAAAACACAGAACTCCCTGGAGAGATTATGTGTCCTCTCTGGCCAACACATTCTCACTCCCAACTCGTCACATATTGACGCTTTTTTCCAAGGTCCCCTCTGCATCTTATTTTGATGGGTCGGGTAACCCCTTTGCGTCGGTTATTGACGCACCAGGCATTTCTGGGTTCCCTTGGCGTCTGGTTTTGACGTGTTGGGACACAAAATATAGGGGTCTTTGAGTTTGGGGTCCGTGGTTAACATTAGGGATCAGGGTTCATGGTTAGTTTTAGGTGGTGGGGTCAGGGATCGGCGTCTGGTTTTGACGCGTCGGGACGCAAAATATTGGGGTCTTTGAGTTTGGGGTCCGTGGTTAACATTAGGGA
>JARVGW010000336.1:15401917-15424219 GCA_031762495.1 Anablepsoides rubrolineatus
GATTTGTGCATTTTCTACAATTTCTGAAATTATGACAACAGATTCCGCCCCATCTCGTCAATAACTGACGCGACGGGTGTTCCCGATGCGTCAAAACCAGGCGCAGAGGGATCCTTGGAAAAGCGTCAATATATGATGAGTTGGGAGTGAGAATGGGTTGCTCTGGCCTCGAGTTCCCCCAGAACGAGCTGGAAAGTGTCACTAGGGAGAGGGATGTCTGGGTTTCTCTATTGGGCCTGTTGCCTTCGCAACCAGACTACAAATAAACAGAAGAAGAGATGGAAGAGAGTGAGGCTTTAAGACTTATGGAACTTGGAAATCTTCGTGAACGCTTCGAGACATTTTGGAAACTCCCGTACGAATGTTAGATATACAGGTCTAAAGTCCAGACTGCAAATGTGTTCAAAATCACAGCTGAAGTTACAAATCTATCCCCATCTAACCGAGTGATGAAGAACCACAGAGCCAGGAGAAGACCACCCCCCCAAATTAAACCTTCATTTGGCCTGCAGTGTGCAGAAAGATGTTGTGTCTCCATTGTGACGCCCGAACACAAAACAAGAAGAATCAGCCGCAGAGAAAAGGAGTTTCTAACTTCCAATTTCACCGCTGCTTCTCCTACCAGAAAAAAAAAAAAAAGATGAAAAGATGAAATTAAATGTGTGTGTATATGTTATCATGTCTGCTATCGCCTTGTGAAAATTGCAGGTAGCTGAGTGTTTAACATTCTCTTGTCAAGCGTCCTCCTGCTGGGACAATAAATGCCTGTCCAGTTTTGCTCACAGCGGCGGCTGCAGATTACAAACAGCAGGAGCACGCCGCAGTCTGAACACAAAACCGATAAGGACGCCCGTCTTAGTGCTGGCTTCTCCGCGCGCCAGCAACCCGCTGCTTTCTAATATTTACACACAACTAGAGAGGCAAATGTAGCGTAACTTCACCCACACACCACCCCCACACCTGGAACCTGGGTGCACATTTCTCTGTTGTCTGGACCAAAAAAAATGAGGGGGAAAGGGTGTGTGTGTGTGTGTGGTGGGGGGGGTTAAATTACACCACAAACAGTGAAATTTCATTGCATCTTTTCATCCAGGAGTTTGAGAGGAGTTAGGTGTGAATGATTGCAACTGTTGGAAAGTTTTGCATCGTGCTGTTTGGGTTGGAAGGTGTGTGTGTGTGTGTGTGTAGAGGACGGTGAAATGCAGATTTCTTCTCGAAGCTGTGACAATTGAAGAGACAGAGATGGCAGGAGGCCACTGACACAGCACATTATTCACATGTGCCAGACAAAGAGCTGCAACGCGATTTACATTAGAGCAAAAATGAAACGAAAAATGACTTCTTTAAAAAAAAAACTTTTTTTCAGATCTGATTCTGGGGCCATGACAGGCGGCGAAATGTCAGGAATACGCAGCTGCTCCGCTCTCTACACAATCTCTAACACCCTGAACAACATTGGACCATTTAGTGCTTTATGGTGTCGCTTTGGTTTTAGAGCAGATTACCACTAAAAACTGCCTTCAACTGAAAAAAAAAAGTGTTTTGTTTTTATTTTCGTAGTTCGGCTATTTTCTGGCAGAAAGAACCGAATACTTAAATGACATCATTATCTGAAGTTGTTGATTATGTGATTACTTGTAATGTCCTCAGTGTGCTGAATGAATCTTTTTTATGGGTTTGGTCAAATTTAACTTGTTTTTTTTAGTTTAGATTTTAGTAAAAGGAAACATTTCAGGCAAGGGATTTTCTTCTGAGGCCGTTTTTCTGTAGATTTCCTGCCGTCTACTTGCTTTTGTTCAAATTTCAGCTGTTGGACTCGCATTTGACTCTAGAATCAGTAAGAGTTCATAGTCCACTCAGTGACCGCGAGGAGCCCAAACCATCAGTGTACAAACAAAAGCTCACAATTTAAAAAAAAAATTAAAACACCAAATGTATGATGCTTATATTTGTAACGTCATATACTACATGTTGTTGTATAAAGCAGGTATGCACCAACATAAAAATTTCAGATGGTATCAATATTATTGCGCGTTATGGCCGATAACCGATATTACACAAACCATCCCTTCCCGAAACAGGTACATCTGTGACAAAGACAGCAAGTCTTTGTGATGAATCAAGAGCCACGGTATCCCAGGTAATGTCAGCATACCACCAAGAAGGACCAACCACATCCAACAGGATTACCTGTGGACGTAAGAGGAAGCTGTCTGAAAGGGATGTTGTGGTCTAAATCCAGGTGTTTCACTTTGAAAATTTCAGCCGACATTGATATTCCTGTTATGGCCGATAACCAAAATTTACCGATTTACACAAACCAACCAACCATCCCCTCCCAAAACAGAAACACAAACTGCAACAAGTGGGAAATCAATATGTTAATATCAGCCCAGTTTTATTTATCAGACACTACGATGTTCTAAATAATGACCAGCATCGGTCAATGCTAATGTGCAGCTGTGGTGGAGTGGTTAGGGAAGTCGTCCTGGAACCGGAAGGTCGCTGGTTTGATCCCCTGTCCAGCTGTCTCAGTTGTTGTGTCCTTGGGCAAGAAACTTCACCCACCTTGCCTACTGATGGTGCTCATTGTTGATAAATTGTGCATCCCTAATATCATATTATGTGCTTTTTTGGTGATGCAATGCATGGCTAATAAAAATGTTATATCTTGAGCTTTTGTTTTTAAGGCTGCAAGCTTATGTCAGGGACTTCAACCCATCAGCCTTCTACTACCATGCTGTCGGTGCACGACACTTAAAAATGTACAAATTTAAGTTGTGCAGCTCTGTTTTCTTTAAGATAATTGCAACTCTTCCAAAAAGCCACACTTAATTACATTGTCATGATCTTTAATCTTCAGCTTGCCAACTGAGGCCTGTTGAGCCTGACATGGCACCTTTGGGTTTATTTATTTATCTTTTTGTCCTTTCTCAGAGCATTGCAGGGTCTCACCTCCAGGGAAAATTGGCAGCTTTCCTTTTCTTTTGGTTCTGACTCATGAGGTACTTTCAACAATCAGTTCAACCAAATGCCTCTCAGCTGCCTGTGACTGTTATTATGTAATTATTAACAAAGTTAGTTATGTTCTGCACAGACATGAGCTTTCAGAAAAGAGTCTTCAAACATTCCAGTCCCATTTTAGTTTGAGATTTTTGGACCCCCGCCACAAATAGAAATAAAAAAAAAAAAGACAACACTGACAATTGTCCCAAACACAGGAAACCCACTGGTCGGCGGAAAGTGTTATTGAGTTCTCGGCTTGCTGTCCTGGGGAGGAGGGGGCCGGTGGGTTGGTATCATGGGAGCGGCGGTTAGTCGACTGCTGCGAGGCGTTCATGCTCCGCTGGCTGTCCGATCGGAGGCCGACTGCAGAGGAGCGCTCAGGTAAGACGAGCGAGCTAAAACGCTCACCTCTCTCTGAGAGTGATGGCCCTTCTCTCACCCCCACATCCATTTGCTATTATGTACTACTGCCCCCTGCTGTGGGCCCACGGCTGCGGAGCCCCTCAGGTCAATGTGTGGGTGGTGGGGGGCTCTTTACCCCTGAGGAGGCTGCGACAATCAATAGCAAGCCACCAGCCGCCACAGGACCCTCACATCGCCAACATTAGTGGAGATGTCTTCCTCCATGGGGAGGGAGCCTGTTGGGAGTTAATGAGGAAGGAGGGGCTCAAGGACAGGGACGGATACGGCAGGGTGGGGAGGGTGGACAGTTTGTCAGCAGCGTCTGAACTGGGGAATGTTCTCGTGCACGCTGGTGTCTGATGACCTGACACCAGTTTCTGACATCTTTCTGTCAAATATGATACATTTGAACAAAGACGTGATCTTCATCCTGTCACCTCTGTGACGTCTTCATCACGCAACAATCCTGTTTACAATCCAAACTCATCATCCTCGAAAATGTTTGCAAAAGTTCATACGCCGAGATTTGAATATTAGGTGCAACACTTATAATTTATCCTTCAGTGTTGGTGAACTTTAAACTGGAACTTTTATGTTTTAAGTGATGAAATGATGGTTTAACTTGTTTTTTCCTCTTCACTCTGAAAGAAAAAATGTTGAGGCAGAAGCAAAGAAATGAAAATTTCCTCTTTATTTCAAACAGGTTTTACAGTCAAACATCCCAGATAAACCATCTGTTGAACAAACAAAAACAACAAAAACAATGGAGTGCAGAAACAAGTTGGTCTTTACGAAGCAGTTTTCTTCCTTCCTCTGGATTTCTGGGCGAGTCCAGGTGACGTCTGGGTGGCCGTCTCCACCAGTCTAGATTTGGGGTCCCCCCGTTTTCTAGCCACAGGAGCTTTTCGGGGTCTCGGAGCAGCTTTGGGACTCTTCTTCACTCCGTTAACTTCTGCAGGAGACAAGTGTGCCGAGTTAAACAGCTGTAAATATTTTGACACGTTGGATGAGGTTGTAAACGTCTGCTTTAGGTGTTTGCAGCAGAAGTAAAGAGTAAGTAAGTAAGTAAGTAAGTAAGTAAAGCAGAAGTAAAGAGTAAGTAAACTTTTCTTAGAAATGGATTTTACAAAGTGCTGTACAATACATGAAATGCCACAATGCAACAGTGCAAATTAAAGAAAATAGGACCGTCCAATTTCCATCCAAAAGTGTGTCAGTAAAAATACTAAGCCATGTAAGATCAAAATAAAAGAAGCAACAGTAAAAGTAAAAAATCAACCCAAAAGCATAAAAGAGCTCGTGTTTAGAGGGGAGGAGGCCCACCTTTTTTCTTTGGAGCTCTTTTTTTCTTGACGGGACTTCCGTCGTCGTCGTCGTCACTTTCCTCTGCTGTTTCTGCTGCTTTCTTTCTCTTGGCCGTCTTCTGCAAAGCAAAGCAGTAAAACCTCCCCGGTAAGAAAAAGAGACTAAATGCAGCTCTGTGCTGCTCTGTAGGGAGACTTGATGAGAAACAAAGTTCTGTGATTAAGAGCAGATATCTGTCTCTGCAGTCTTGCTGAATTCCTGTGCCTTTGAGCAGGAGTTTTGAAAATCCAAGTTTATTAGCATGTGCAGGACTTGCTAAACTGCTACTCTGTGCACTTTACTTCAGTGTCTGCCTTGACAGTCCCCCTACTTTTATGATTTAATCTACTGGAGTACACTTTGAAAGTGATAATGTCAGATTTGAAACTGTTTTTATTTTAATAATATTTATCATCTGTGTGGTTTATAAACCTGAACATGTTTTCTGTCAGAGGAGGGTCAAACTACAGCTTTTATGCTCTCAGTATGGTTAACTGGCAGCTGCGGTCATGTGGTTGTTTGACGTTTTCAAACACGTTTCATAGCAACTGTGATACACAGAGTCGAGCTTCTGGGTACCCCCGGCTGTGGGATACGTCACTGAATGGGTAGTCTACACCCCCAGAAAAAAATAAAACTGATACCTGACGTTATTTGTCCACAAATCTATCTGATTAAAGCTCCAGTTTCTGTCAGACAGATCCCTCTGTGCTCAACGTCTGTTTAATCTCCATCCAGGAGTTTTTGTTCATTTTACTCTTTATAAATGTCTGCTTCCAGGTACAACACTCGGATTCTGGAAGCGAGTAGTTAAAGCAAAATCTGAGCTCTTTCAGCAAAAACAAACACAGCCACCAACTTCTGACAGTAAGTTTTTACACGGAGTGGGTTGAAAAGTTTGGCCGTTATGTTATGACAAGATAGCCGTCCTGACGGAGCATACCGGACGCCTGATTAATTCAAATGTTTGTGTTTAGAGACTACTCTGGTTGTGTTCTCAACGACACCCTCTCTTTGTCTGACACAAACAGACGATGTCCTCTGAGTCGAGGGTCGTCACCTCTTCTATCAACTCCTCCCTGCTTCAATTTCTGCCTCCATTTTGACAATTGCTGCCTCAGGATGGCCATGTGGAGCGCGCTGAGGGGAACAGATTGGTGGGATAATTATATACAATAACCAGCGCTGGAGACTGTTAGCCTTTCAGCTGGAAACATCTTGTGCCTGGTGGAATTTTCAGTACTGTATGTATGGAGAGCAGGTGTAACAGAGAGAACTGGAGCTACAGCAGCAACACAAAAATTACATTTTAACACAAAAAAAAAACTATATTTTAAAGCTAAAATGCATGTGATTTTGAGTTTTAAGGCAGCAATATGGTGTAGTATGAGGACCAAAATTAAGATTATTGCACAACCAGCGGGTGCTTGATCTATTCCTAAGCCAGCATATGATCTGATTAATGATAGGCTGGCACTGGGAAGTGAGAGGCCGGCGCTGGCAAATGAGAAGGAGACTATTCATTTGTGAGGCTAGCAACTAGCATGGATAAGCTGGGGTTAGCAATGCAGAGGCTAGCAACTAGCATGGATAAGCTAGCGGCCCTCGAGGACTGGAGTTTGACACCCCTGGTTTATAGAGAAAGTCTTCTTTATTCAAAAACTTTGTGTCTAATAAAGTAGGTAAGTAGCCTAGGCACGCTAGTTGCTAGCCTCTCCAATGCTAATGGAAATGAATAGTCTCCTTCTCATTTGCCAGCGCTGGTCTCTCAGTTACCGGATCAGTAGCTGGTTTAGAAATAGATATAGCCTCCTGCTACAAGGATGTAGCAACCGCTGGTTGCGCAATAGTCTTAATTTTGACCCTCATAGTGCACCATACAGCAACACACTTCCCAGTCACAGCAACAGAAGATCTTATGTTCATGTCACTCCAGATTTCAAACTGATCCATTTTACTGATGGACAGCTGGACCCTGAGCTGGACCCTGACTGTCTCGGTGTGTTGGTGTGTCCTGACCTTGACTGCAGGTGCCGGCGCTCCTCTGACAGGTGAGAACTCCAGCTGGTTGTCATCTTTGGCCTGGATGGCCTTGAGTCCGTTCTGCAGGATGGAGCGCAGCTTCTCGTACGGCGGTTTGTCTTGATATCCCAGAGATTTCACCTCCTCCATGAACCTCTGGATCTCATCTGGAACAAGACGATGCACCGGGTCACAATGAGCTGACAGCCACTCATCAGATCAATGCTCACAGAAGGTTTTTATTTATTAGGACATTAAAAGAAAACCCTCTGAAAAACAAAAATAATATATTTTTTCTCTCCATACAGCCAGTAAAAACCTGCAGTCCAGCCTTGCATTCACTCTGCTCTGGCAGTAAATGTGTTCTGTTTATGCAGATGAGCTTGTATTCAGAAATAACCTCGGAGCGCCGCTGTGTTACACGCCGCCCCTGTTGTCAGCGTCACGTCGGGCTCTGGTTTCAGCGCCGCGCTTCGTTCTGTTTGGAGTGATGCTCCTCAGACGTGACACGCGGTCACACACAAACACACAGATGGAGTTGTAAACAACAGTTTGTTTGTGCTCAGCCAAGCAGAAGGAAGGAGCTGTGACGTCCCCCTCAGTCTGAAGCGACACCCCCCGCCTTGCAGGTCAGAGAATCGGGACGCCTCTCACCGCGAGGAGACTGCAAACGTCACGACAGCCGTTTACAGCTGGAACAAACGTTTTCTGCGTGTTTACTAGACGTCTGTCTTGAATCGCACCACGAGTGTCTCAGTCTTTGCTTTAAATGACCGTGAAAACATTTCAAGTTGAACCCAGCGTGCTTTGTCGTCCCTACCTGGCTTGTCCTGAGAGGAGAAACACTGAGACATAAACTCTCTGATGTTCTCTCGACTCCTGTGTAAGAAAAAAAACATTGTTTAAATTCCACCAAGGAGATTCTGGAGCTTTGATTCTTCCAGCAGGTGTGTTTGTCCTCACTTGATCTTGGAGTCTCTGACGTACTGGGGGTCCTGCAGTCTGTCCTCCCAGGGCAGCCGACCACTCAACCACTGAACCATGCAGTAACTCAGGATCTCCAGGTCGCTGCGCCTACAAGGAGCTGCAGCCAAACAAGCACATCAGCCTGCAGATACACACTGTGTACAGCTGAAATATAACTAAATCAAAAACAGTCTAATATAGTTAGGAACTGCTTCAGATCCACTTTCCAGAAAGAAAACGTTTATTTGCTTTGTTTCCCATTTTGAGATGAGATCAATATCAATGTGATTCCAGAGAACCTTCCTCCTTTACACAGAAACTCAGACACATCATCACTGATCCATACAGCGGCTGGAGCTGGAGAGAATTATTTTATTCAATCTTTAGATAATAAACAACCATTTTCATTGACTTGTTGAGGTGTGGAGGTAACAAATGACACAATGCTAAAGTAAAGAGTCACTGATAAATACTTTCAGATTGCTGGAACCTTCTCATGGTTCCTGTAATGACTGAAGGCAGCTTCTTTGTTTTTCTCTTCACACCACAGGAACTGCAGCAGATTGTAGCTCGTAGATAGAATTTTATGTGTTTAGCATCTGACAAGAGGAGCTTCCCTAAAATGTGTGAACAGTGGAAATGAAAACAGAAACAATGATCCTAATGATGGTTCTTTTACCCTTAATTTACACTAGACGGGATTCCTCTTCTCTTCGCTGTGGTGCGCAGTTCACTGCTGTTCGTTTGCACCAGTAGAAATATATCCATATTTTTATTATTATAGCTGGGATTTCCACAAAAATGAGTCTGGCTTTGGTGAATTATTTTTGAAAATATGGATGTTGTGCTTGTTCCTTTTCCTGTTGACTCTGGAGCAGCTCCGGCATCCGGTAAAAATAAGATCAAATCTTAATTTTGGTGGATCGCCATCCGCTCACCGCCCCATGCGCTGCCAGTGTAAATACTCTCATTGATTATAATGGTTGCTGTGGAGGTCGAACCAGAGATGAGCAGAACCACATTTAGTGTAGGGGTTAGGCAGATTTAGACTTTTGTTTCTAAAAAGCCTCAGAGAAGCATTAGAGCTGAAAGTACCTGATGTTTGTTTGTCATTTTATTCCATCAGACTGATCTCTGTGGATCAGAAACCTCATCTTCTCTTCTGTATAAAATTAAACTAAGTAATATAGTTTCCTTTTTTTCATTCCATGAACTAACAGATGTTCTGGTTGATCATCAGTGACTCATGTGAACCTGCAATAACTGATGATAAAGTCTTCTGCTTTAACTGATTTTAACTTGAGGCTTTCTGGCACCGGTTTTCTACAAATATTATTTTATTTATCTGTGTATTTATTCTCCTTTTCTTATAGAAGAATATTGTTGTTTTTTTCTCATTATATTTTAAGTTATGCTCCCCCTGGTGTTTTTGTTTTGTTTTATGTGTTATATACGCTGTTGTGTGCTGTTGTTTAATGGTTCAAATAAAGTAAATAATAATAATAATAAAATAAAAATAAAGTCTTCTGACATCAACATGTCCTTTATGATTCTGCTGTAGGTTCAAGTCTAGTTTTAAGAGTTTTATTTATCAGCTTAAATAAAGAATTTAAAAAAGTAATCCGTCTCCAAGATTAACCATCTTTTTTATAATTAAACATGTCAGTTGTGCCTTCTAGTTTGTTTTTTTGTAAATATAGGGGTACCTACATACTCCTTTGTGGGCGTCGATGCTTGTGAACTCAATGGTACCATCGTGACATTTCTTTGGATCTTCCTTGTACTCTTTGAGGTTGCCGTCGGGCGCGTACCTGTACGCCAGCCCAAAATCCACCAGGTAAACCTGCGACACAGAGACACAGAGACGGGTTTCAGCTCAGCACTGGTTCATTTGAATTCACGTGGGAGGTAAAACTGTGGTGCATGATGGGATAAAGACCCTTCATCTGTTTCTGGAAATAAACACATTTTGTTGGCATTTGGTCACAAACTCTGCTTTTAAGTTTTCAATTTAAGAAAAAATAATCAATATGACAAAAATAGGGTGTAGATTAAGTTTATTACTTTATGATTTGGACTACTTTTACCTTCATATTTTATATTTTTCATAATTTTCTTTTCAGCTGCAGCACTGAGCAGCATTAGCAGAATAAAAATTAAATTAACAAACAGCCACCCTACCTAATGCTAAAATCCTGAGGGGCTGATTTTTAAATTGTCATTTATAATTAGCTCTTTAATAACAACACCACTGATACATTATTAATCTCCAAATTAAATATTTGCCCCTGCCCCCACCTTGTTTAGTGGAAAAAGCACTTTGCTGTTGCCTTTTAATTTTCCCTCTTTTTACACACAAACACACACATGCGCGCACACACTCTGCAGACTTTAATTGAATCTATTGAAGCGATACGAGTGTGTAACAACAACAATCACAACCATCTCTGTGGTCACAGAAGCACCTTTGATTCCTGACAACAAACAGAACATCTGAAACAAATAATTTAACCTTTTTTTTGTTCTGCTGGTACTGACCTGGTTTGGATCGCTTTGGCTCAACATGAGGTTGGACGCCTTAACGTCGGCGTGAACGTACTCGTGCTCATGGATGAACTCCAGGATGTCCAGCTAAAAACAGGAGAAACAGTTTGGATCGCGTTTTAGAACAAACTTTAACTTGTTGCTAAAAAACCTGGGACTGTTTTTTTTTTTCTAATGCAAAAAAAAAAGAAAAAAACAACAACACCCTTTTATTACCATTAAACAAAACATTCAAAGACTGTATCCAAAATTACATGAATAAACCACAAAATAAACCGAGGTACAGCCAAGAGGTCATCATATAAATACAAGTCATAAATTAAATGAAAGGTAGCAGAAGAAGAAAATAATATTATATCTGCCCCTTTTTCTCAAAAATAATCTTTAGTTTACAAAAAATATATATAAATAAAAGAAATAAATAAGTTTAGCTCCTTGAACAATAATTCACACATTTAAATATTTCTCCAGCAAATGAACCTTTATCATTCTCTTAAATATACATATTGATCTGGCATTTTTAATGTCATCCTCCAGATTATTCCATAATCTTATACCCTGGACTGAAATACTCCGTTCCTTTAAACAGGTTCTAACTTTAGGTCTCACAAACATTTCTGTCCCTTTCAGATTATAACAACTCTCTCTTTTAACAAAGTGTAATTAAATGTTTAAAGGTAATGTGTTTTATAAGCCCTATACATAACTGATAAAATACCATAAATCAACTAAATCATAGAATTTTAATAACTTCAACTGATGGAACAATGAATTTGATGGATGAAAGTAATGCTTTCTGGTGATAATAAAAAAGGTTTAATCTTTATTTAGAAATTCTTCAGTTAAGAACTCAGCATAAACAAACATTAAACGGTTTCATGTTTTTGATGACTAACCACTCGGAGGCCGAGCTGCAGGACCAGTTTTCTGGGGAATCTCTTCCCGCATTCCTCAAACTTCTTCTGCAGGTCTGTGCCAAGTCTGTCAATAACCATGAAGCGATACCTGCGGGCACAGAGAGGACGGCCAGAACTTTAAAAACAGTTTGGTCTCATTCAGTTGGTCCAGCCACTTATGTTCATGGAAATGAGTATTAGTTTGTAAAACACACTCATAAAAATATGAACAAGTGACTAAAACAATAAAGGAGATGTCTTTTTTATTCTTGCAAGCTCAAGTTATTTATCTATATAAACAAATAGTCTTCAAGTCCCTCTGCTTACCTTGTCCCTCCTTTCTCATGCAGACCTGAGCCCCAGTACCTGGGAACCCCCAGATGCTTCAACTTGTGAGACTTCATCCAGTTCTGAACTGCAGCACAAGAGGAAAAACTGCTCAGAGATTAAGATTTCATGAACGTGAAGTCCTTAAAATCTGCACCCAGTAAACTAGGCAGGATATTTTCTGCTGTTGGTGTACGTGAGTGATGTTAAGCCATGAGAGTATAGTTCTGTGTGTGTTTGTGGTGGAGGTGGGGGGTGGGGGGGGTCCAGCATGGCTGCAAGCTAATCTGCTGCTGGGACAAATATTTACCAACAACGTGAGATTCCTACATGAATAAAATATGAGTCTTTGGTTCCTTAGTAATATAACAGTTAATTGTCAGGGGAGACTGACATTTGGATTGTTATTATATAAAATGCAAAGCTGTGGCCTGGGGGCCAACGGAGCTCCACCCCCACTCCGGGGGCCCCCCTGAGCCTCTGCTGCAACACGGTCGTTTTAATTAAGAAAGTTGGCTTTCTTTTATTTGTTTGTCCTGCTGCAGACGCTGCAGACTCTGACGGTGAATGATAATGTGACTCACTGATGTCGGGCTTGGCGGCTCTCATGTAAAAATGCAGCTCAGAGAACAGCGGCCCGTTGTCACTGGGCTCCTGTAGAACAACAAGCAAGGCCTGGATCAAACTGGGAAAAAGCAACAAATAAACACAAGGCTAACTAAAGAATTTAAAAGGGACAGTTCAGGCAGTTTTTTATGAGGTTATGTAGAATACGTAAATATCTTACCTGCAGTAACTTTCTTGTGTACAACACTTGTTGCAAATCAGGTCCGAACTATCTGATGCAACAAATTGTTGCTTGACATGTTATTATTCTTTTGAGGTTTAAGTTGTTTTATTAACGAAATATGACTCTTAAATATTCCCAATTCCAAGTAGTTGATAAGTCAGATCCCCAGAGTTGAACACAACTTCATATTTGGATCTTTTCTCTAAATCTGGGGTCTCCAACCAATAGCTCGTGAGCTCATTTAAAGTAGCTTTTCAGTGCTTATGAAAAATTAGGAGAAGCAAAATTTAATTTGTCACTGACCAAACAAACTTTCACTTAATTCCAATCAATCTAATGTCCTTGTCCCATGGTTGTCAATCAAACAGCTTAGGGCTCAGTATGGTTGATCGGCAGATGACGCGCAGTTACATGGCTGTTCGGCGTTCGTTTTTTTTGCATGAACCTTTCATAGGCCCCTTGAGACACACTGTGCCCGTGTCAGCACAGAGTGTTCTAATTATTTTTCTATTGAGAAAGTTGTTTGTTCCGACACAACTTGAACGATGAGCGAGTCGAGCCGAAACACGCATACTCACTGGCAAACATGAACATATATTATTGGTTCTGTTTGTTATCATATCGGCCCGATAACTATTGTGCACCCCTAACAAAAACTGTTGATAACATCTCAGTCTTACCACTTTAATGACGTAGCGAGCATCAGCACCGACAGATTTTTCAGAGTTTTGATCAGCTGGTGGGAAAAGACACAAAGTACTTTGTAAAGCTTAAAAATACAAATAACTGCAGATTACACTGGCATTCAGTGAAATTAAGGTTTCCTTTAAAGAACGATAACATTTGAAGAATAAAATATTCCTATAAATGTTTAATAACTCTTACCCAGATATATGAGCCCAAACCCTCCTTTCCCGATTGGAGCGCCCAGCTTCCAGGATTTCTTTCCGGTGTCTGTCAGAACTTCTCCTGGTGGAAACTCCTCAGCCAGCTTCCGTTTTGCAGGTGCTCGGCCTTTTCCTGCTGCCTTGGGTTTGGGGGGCATCTGAAAGGTACAGTTAGAACTGTTAAGACACAGTTCATACTTTACAGAGAAATGTTCCCGTGCCGTTGTTCACAAACAGTTGTTTGCTTCTAAATAATTTAAATGTAAGCTGCCAAAGACACCTGGTTGCTGTGATTGGTCCCAACGCCAAATATCGGCTTGAAAAAAATCTAAGTGCATTTTATTCCTCAGAAGGCAGAATGAGCTGCAAACATTCGTTTCCATGAAATCATAAGGTAGACAAATATGCACGTAAGCATTTTCTGTGTCATTATTAACTAAAAATGGTAAAATTCTGTATAAAGCATAATATAAATGGCTGAGTGATAATAGTTCAGATTTTGACTGATGAGCTGACAATGCTTTTCACCACCATCCTTAAAAAAACCTAGATATTAATAAAATACTGACAGGGTGATTTAATAAATGAAAGGTTCTTGTTAAATAGATGTATTAGTGACAGCCATTCAAAAACTTAGATAACTAAACAATAACATTCAATTTTTCTTATATTTCTTGGAAACTAATCTAGTTTTAATAAACTGGAGATTATTCCATCTCACAATGCTTTGCTGCCAGATTTTTCAAAACAACACTCAAAATGTCTTACTCATCAGATAAATAAATAAAATTGAGATTAGGATTGTGAGCAGCCAATAAATGTTGATGTTTTGTGGCTTTATTACTTTTTTAAACTAACAAAATATAATTATTTATTTTCCGTGTTATAGTGTATTTATTTTTAACAATTTGATTGTTCTACAGAAGATATAAATTAGAGAACATTCCAGCAATAAGATCTGACAAAACCAGTTACAGTAATCTGAAAGGTTCTTGGAACCAGATCTGTGTTATTAGTTATTCTTTTCTTTCATGTGAATGATTCTGAGAAAACGTTGCTTTAAACATAACGACAGTTACCCCCATATCTAAAAATCATACCGGATTCAAAACAGAATACAGCCTAACGTTGATAATGTCAACTTAACAGCTTTAGTTTAGTTACATCTATGCCAACTGAAAAAGACAAGTGCCTCTTATAAATAGAATATAACCTCTTCCTAATCGGAAAACGTTTTTGTAAATACAAAACTATTACGGTTTAGCTAGTTAGCTTTATGCTAACTAGCTGTTCGTGCATCTGCTACATCCGGCTATTTTCTCAACACCCTGTTCTGGACATCGGTTCTCCGGGAAAATAAAACACATTTCTATAAGGCATGAGAACAATACACACCGTCACTTTGTTGTTTATAGTTGATTATTTACTAAATATGTCAGAGAGACGAACTTTCAGCGAAACTGCCGCTCAGGAAGTAGCGTCACGACGCTTTGTTGTTCTATTGGTCGACGACGCAGCGTAACGTCCAGAACGTAGAGATGCATTCAAATACACTAAAATACTCGGGAATTTTGATGTTCCTTACGCTAAAGCTTAGACAGTGTTCTTCGTTCTAGTCCTACAGTTTTGAGGTTCATGTAACATCATGATTATAGGGAATATCTTATAGTAAGTGGCAAAATTATGATGGGAACTATAAAGAAGACTTGTCTGCTAGGATTAGTTTTCAGTAACAAATGCTTTTGAGTGCTCTCATGTCCGAGGGTTTATAAATGCCTCACCACTTTTTGTTAATCAGAAACAAATAAGCTAAACCTTTTTTTCTTCGACCTGATTTTATATCGTTCACAGGGTAAGTAATGTTGGTTGAATATATTTTAAACACTTAAGGGGAATATAGGAAAATATATACTATCAAGCCCAATGATTTTCTATAAAAAATATTGTGTTAAATAAGGGCAAAATTGACCAAATTATTTAAATTTTACTTCTATGTAGCATTATTTTAAAATGAAATGCAAAATATGATGGTAATACGAGTGTATTGTTTGTAACAGCAACATTTATAACATGTTTCTTGGAATGTTGCAAACAGAAGCTGTTGTTTTCCCTAAAATACATCAATATATATGTTGCTTTTAAGCTCTGCCACATTGTGCATTCCAGACTGTTGTTGCAAAGGCAGAATTTGAATAGGTATGTAAATGTTCAAAGCCTTATATGTTTTGAATGTGTCATTTGATACAAACATATTGGGTATCACCTGCAACCTGCTGCACAACTCATGAATAAGATATTGGTTCTTTAGTGTCTTTTTTTTTAGGTGCCACAGAGTGGAGAGAAAATTCAAAAGAGGGCCCCAGCTTCACCTGTTTGTGCACCAACTGTTTGTTTCCTGCGTTAAATCAGGAGAATATCAGGATCTGTGGTCATGTTTCCAACCAGGAGAGTTCCCTGCCTGAGCTGAACTCACTGTTGGTCATTCGAGTTTTCTCCTGGATCTAAAGAGAGATGACGCGCTGTAGTGATGGTGGTGAACAAGGGGAGGACAGTGAAGATTTCCCCTTCAAAATCCAGAAGAAAAGAAAGAAAAGAGGAAAACACGTGTCCTTCCCTCCTGATGAACAGATAGTATCAGGCTTTGCTGAGCACAGGAACTCGGACAGAACAGGTGAGCTGCTGCTTTTTTACACAATAAAAAGTTGATCCACAGTCACAGAATGCATAAACTCTCTTGTTTTTTTAATTAGTCGCTGCAGACCCAAAAAGTAAAACTGTTAATTCAAACCAGTAAAAAGGCAAAAGCTTTTGTTATATTTTACATATTTTATTTATGTTACATTATGCAGGGATGTGGATACAATTTATTCCACACCAGCAAATCTGACAGTAGATTCAACAACAACCTTAAACAACCTTTTAAAATAACATCAAAATTATGTGATTGTCTCAAGTATGAAGGAAGTTATGGATGTTTGTTTTAGCTGTAATCAAGATCCTGATTTCATCACTGGTCTTTGTGACAGTTATGCTTTGTTTCTATCTATTTTTCTCATGACTTTTTTAATGTTCAAGATCATTCTGTATGTTGTAGGAACCATCTTCTATCATACAAACCAAAAAATCTGATGCAGAAAAGGTATAGTATCTTGCAAGGCTCAAGTCACCAAACTGCAACATCAATTCAACTTGACGAATCTTGGAAACCAGACAATAAATAATTAACATTTAAAAACTATGTGGAGACCCAAAGCTCATCACGTGACATATGAAGTCTAGTGTTAAAACCGTTGCTTTTCCATAGCAAGAAAAAAATTATAATCAAATTTGGAACAAAGACACCTTTTGTTTTTAGTTCTTTTCTTCATTTTACCAGGTAAAACCCCATTGAGATCCAGATATAATTTACAAGAGGGACCTGGGCAGAAATCTGCAACACAACAACCTGGTTACACAAAAATAAAACAAATTAAACCATTTATACACAAGTTTTAATCAAATTAAGCAATGACACTGATTGATAGAATCACGTTGCTTGTTTTGCAGTAAATTTCTAAGTCATCTGCGTAAAAATGATAAAAAGCATTTGATAAGTTATTTATGTAAACAGAAAATAAAAGTGGACCAAGAACTGAGCCCTGTGGTACTCCATAAAATAATGTTTTTCATGTCAGCTCAACTGTTTTAAAAACTCGAATAATGGAATTTCATCCTATTTCAAAATGCAATAACATAAACAAAAAACAAATCTGCAGCTACCTGACGTCAGCACGGTTTGTGGAAATTTGTAGAAAAAACGAAACAGGAGACAATAAGCGACCGCTCAGAGCAGCGTTTCTCAATCACAGCTGTCCACATCCCTACATTGTGAAGTTCACATTGAATTTGACCTCATTTAATGTGCAATAAAGCTTAATATATTCTTGTTTCAGCTGGACGCTGCATCACCCTGGCAGACGTAATTGTGGCGTACGAGCAGAGCTGCAGGAAACACCAGGTCCAACCCATAAAAACCGTCCTGCAGCAGCTCCAGGTACGTCACCCGGCTGAGCTTTTACACAAGTTTGTTGGAGGTTTATCAATAAATCATCTTCATGATTGCCAAACGTGTTTGTTTTGACTAAAATGCCGTTAGTTCTGGATGATCAGACGTTTTAGAAGCTTAGGTTTGAAACTGCTGAGATGTTCAGACTGAGCAAAACATGCAGAAGCACAGAAATAATCCTTTTTTTTTTAGTTGTTTTAAAATCTCACCAAATCTATTTCAATAAAATGGTATTATTTCCCATTTTTGGGCAGGGCTTCAAAACGAAGAGGTGTCTATCAGAATCTGTTCCAAAAGTTTTCATTTGTCGATGTATAGAAGCTCTAAAAGCTCATATATTTTCCACAGTTTGATCTTATTTACATTTGATGACATGACATTTGCCACAAACCAGATTTTATTTTTTTTAACCACATATTGACTTTTGGATGCACACTGTCAGAGATAAAAGCTGCAGCGTGAAATATTGCTTGAAGAAAATTGTGCAAAAGCCTGTTTTTCTAAGCAACATCAGCAACTCTGCTCATAAACTAGCTGCATGGTGGAATGACATTACAGCTCTCCAGAAAGGATCAATATCAGCTCTATAAACTGGCACAAGTGAGAGCTGTCAGACCGCAGACTGCAGCTTTTATTAAAACAAAAGCTCTTTTATGAATCAGAACAAGCTCGTAGATCCAGAGAAACACTGACTGAGACCAGCAGCTCACACGCTTTGAACCAGGATTTAAAAAAGGAGTGAACATATGATTCAGATGATTTGGTTCCAGAAGACTCAGTCGGGATTATTTTATTTTTAACAAACAGGTTTACAGGTTTATGATGTGGAGTATCACGGTGATTGAGCTGACTAATCCTAACCCTGCTGGAGGCTTCTGTTCTGTGCTGCAAGCTTTTCAGCTTCCTGAGTGACAATCTACATAAGAATTATATTTAATATGTTTGGGTTTCACAAGTTGAAATAAAGTTGGACAAAAAAAAAAGGCCAGGAGCTTTAAATCAGCACACTCGGATTAAAAAGCAAGGTGACTTTTAGCTTTATTTATTTATTTATTTGTTAATTTAGCAACAATTTTTTGTTTGTTTCCACAAACAAATCTCTCAGTTTTCTCCTGACCTTCTTCAACTTAAAATAAAATTTAAATTTAAACCCCACGATAACATTATTTACTGTGAGTCGTTGGTTTGGTCAGTAAATAATCAACTAATCTTTTCAGAAACTGATTTTAAAGAATTAATCTTTTTTCAACACAACTCTTTTATGTTGTTGTTTTTTTGCCACTTCAGTAGAAAACAGAACTGAATGTTAGTTTCTTAATTTCTTCATCATCAGTGACTTTTTTTTTTTAAAGAAGTAAATCTAAAGAATAAGAAAAAGAGGGAAAAGCTGGAAAAAAATAACAGAAAAAAAGAAGAAATGGGAAAGGTTGAAAAAGAGATTAGAAAACATGTGAGATGCATATGAAGAAAACAGACACACAAACACAACACACTCGTCATTTGTCTGCACACCTGCGAAAAATGGAGAAGACAGAACACAGCAACAAAATACATGTATATATAAAATAATTATGACCTTGTTGAAAATTATAGATGCACATACACACCCATCGATACATACATATACATGCATACACACTGTGTGACTGTCAGAAACCCCAGGATCTGAACAACTCTTTTACTCTAAAATTTAAAGATAAGATAAGATAAAACTTTATTGATCCCACTGTGGGGAAATTTGCACATTAGTGCAGCTCAATACAGGAGAGGAAGAGATAGAATAAAGAAAGATAAATAAAAAAAATAAAAATAAAACACTATACATGCGATATATAACAATGCACATATACTTATATACATAAACACATATGTATATATACACAAATAAACCATATAGTACAGTAATTTTATAAATGTTGTAACTTTTTAGGACAAATGGCAAAAACAAGACCAGAAAGATTATTTTTGTTGAAACGATGAGACTTTCTAACTATTTCTTAAAAACACAACTTTTTTTTATGACACGATGCTAAAAAGGTTTGGGATTCTTTTGTCTCAAATATTTCCAGCCCACCTAAATGGGCTCTTGCAGCATTTTGTGACAAACAAATGTGCCTAACTTTTCCCCCTGTGGTCTGACACAGTGTTCTTATCAGATAAAATCAAATAAATCCGTATTTTCTAATATATTACTCTCAGCAGTGCCACAGTTCTCCTTTTCATAGTACTCAATATAATAATTTTTGCACTCATATAAACTTTCACACAGCTTTTCCTAATATTCTCTTCTTTAGTGACACACACACTTCCTCTCTCCCTGCGGTAACTTAAAACAGTTTTCCATTTATAATTCATTTTATGTATATACTTACTTTACTTGGACGAGCCACGATAAAGCTCTGCTCTCCACCCCCCCTACGTCTGCATAAATTTCAGTGGAGATCAAGGGGAATTATTTGTGTTAAATTAGAAACTTAGCTGTGCTCACATTAAGCATACAGCTGCTGTATTATCTCCGAGGTGCTAATGAACCGAGCTGCGGTGGAAACTAATGTAGGTGGTCCTCCTGAAAGAGTACGACATGTCTGCTTAAACATTAGCTAAGAGGGGCAATATTTAGACCTAAAAAAGGGGCTGCATGTGAATGAATCAGTAATAAGAGGATGCAAATCGAAAAGATGAACGCCTAAAGAGCAAATTTATTAAATTAGGTCTTTTAAGGCGTGAGGCGATTCCCTGAGGATCAGCACTGAAGACTATTTAAAGCTGGTTTTTCAGCACCCACGGGGCCCTTTGCACTCCTTTGAAATGTTGTAAGTGGATAAAACAGCGTTGCTGTTGGTGACATCTTCATAGGAGTGGTAAACAATATTAAGTTGGCGCCGGCAGGGGTGCAGGCTGCCACGCTTTGACTCTGATTTCACTGTGTGAACTCAAGTGCCGGGCGTTGAATAAAAAGGTAATTAGGACGATCAAACCGGGTCCGAGCGACGGCTTCTGAATGGAGAACGAGCTCAAAGACTTCTGGAGCAGGCAACACTGGTGGGGACGTGCGTTTCCATTTTGTTTGTAACTTCTGATTCTTTCTGAAGAGGAACATTTTTATCTACAGTCTGCTGAATGGGAGGAGGAAGCTGTGATGCATTAGAAGCACCTGGGGAAAGCTAAACTCTTGTTAAACTAGATACCACACCAATGCACCACAACTCACCAGCACAGATCAAAAAGAAAAAAAATAAGTACCGTAGGTTTCTTATGGACGGGTTCTTCTTTAATAAAACTTATAAGCACTGCCTCCACATGGTGGACAAACAGGTTGGTCACATGCAAAAGAGGGCCATCAGCCAAACAATAGGTTATTAGTGCTGAGATGCATCAGGTCACCAGAACAGATTTATTGTTTTTGGTGGGGGTTCGTGGGGGTTTGGTGCTCATTGGTGGGCCTAATGGATAGCCTTTTCATCAGAGCTAAACAACAAAAAATCTGAACCTCCTATGTTGAATAGTTTTTGAATTATAAGGATGTTTGTAAGTCCAGACACCCCCTTTTTAGATGGAGCCCCCTCCTCAAATATGGGGTCTATCATAGAACCGTTAGCTGGCACAGTGTAGTTCAGACACATCTACCAAACTTCATGTTGATCGATGACAGTACAAAAACTGGACAATAAGCTGTATCAGAAAAAAATGCAATATACAATAGTATTGTTTCAAGACCATTTTAAACTAACATAATGATGAACAGATGAGTGACGGGACAGGTGCACTTCAGGGGGCCAATCAGATTTCAGCTGGGGCCAATGCCCCTGTGGCCCCGCCCCTAGAACCTCCCCCTGATCAAATAACTGCCGTCAGCCTCACACCGTTTACGAAATTTACGGAAATCTACGGAAGTGAATGAGATCCACGTAAAGTTACAGACGGACCGAGGGCAGAGTTTGTAAAAGCAACGCACAACAATGATTGGATTTTGCATGTGCCAATTTTTTTTGCTATTTTCAATAACAAAAAGGTACACATCCAGGAACAGTGATGTAATAATTATGGCGGCTGCATTGAGTTCAATATCGCTACCCACCTCTATCCAAGCCGGCACAGTTTATTCTTTATGTGTCCTCCTCTGGCTTCATGGAATAATCACGGTTACCCACACGCTGCTTATGAAGTTTACAAAATTTACATGAGGGGTCCCCAACTGAAAGAAGGCATCAGAAAACCAAAGTCACTCCTCTAGGCTAAGTTCACCGGGTCTCATGCTACAGAGGTTAGAGACCATGATCCTGACATAGGGATGCACCGTGATGAAAATTTCAGCCAATATTGATATCTGATAGAATTAATTCTGTTATGGCTGATAACCGATATTTACTGATATTACACAAACACACAAATTATTTATATACATATACAAACACATTTGTGTCTTTTTTCGATACCGTAAAAAGAACGACCAGACTGCTGACATGTCTCTCTGCTTCAGTTATTCCTGGCTGCGCAGCATCACTATCATGATCAAGCAGATACCACTCGACCATCCAACCACCCCCTCCCCAAATAGAAACTCAAAGATAGAAAGTGGGAAATCAATATCAGACGTTAATATCGGCCCAGTTTTACATATCAGACTGATACGATATTCAAAAAAAAAAGACCAATATATCATCGAAACCGATGTTAATGCCGATATATCGTGCACCCCTGGCCTGACTAATACCTGATGTTCACCCCTCCCTACGCTAAGGAGTAAAACAGAGATGAAACACAAAGAAAACAACCATGCAAATGAAAATGATCCTCATTTAAATTTATGCAAACACTAAAACATAAAGTTATTTAGAGAAAACCCTTAATGTTCAAAATAACTTTTCTAAATGCATTCAAACTCCATTTTTAAAATTAAGAATGCTGTCACATCAGATTAAAGGACATTCTAACTTGAATAAGTTGGAATGAAGAAGCTGATAAGAAATAAAAACATTATTTTGAAAAGCTGGGCGTTTGTTAAGTGATGGAAAACAATCATCTTGAGTTAAACTGACCGAACCTGGCTTCATGTGACGTATTTTCCAACTC
>JARVGW010000336.1:15490085-15503457 GCA_031762495.1 Anablepsoides rubrolineatus
TAACTAAGTGTTAAACTTTAAAGTAAAGAAGTAAAAGTATCATTTTTAGGTTTTAAAAGTAACTAAGTAAAAGTAAAGGTTATGATTAAAATAAAAAAAATACAAATCCTCACCAAAATTACTTCAGTACAAAGAAGTAAATGTACTTATACACATCTGAGTTTTTGTGCTAAGGTTTTTTTACTTCCATGTTCTCTAAATCAAGGAACAAGCCTCATTTAGAGAAAAGATTTGCTCCTGAGTGAATTTGATGATTTTATGTTTTGAAACATCAGCACATCTCTGATGAGCTCAACATGACTGAACATTGGTTTTATCTAACAAACACAACAAAGAAGGAAATTTATCACACAGTTATGTTTCATTGTCATCTGTGTGGGAGCAGGATGACTTTACCTCAGATATAAAACTGTTATCTAGAGTTTGACTTGTCAAAAGCTGCAGAAACTCTTTCTTTAAAACATCAGGAAGTGTTTTCTTTTCTCAATCAGATTTAAGATTAGTTTTCACAGCTTCTGTTTAGTTTTTTTATTTAACTCCCCCCCTTCACACATATTAATCTGAATCTCAGCTGGACTGATGAGGGAACAAAGGAGTTTTGACCTTTTATTGTTTGTGTTTGAATCATTCTCTGGCAGGATGTGACTGTTTGATTACATAAAAGCTCTGTTATGCTCAAAAAGTAATTTTAAGATGCAAAAATCACACTTGTTTTCATTTTATTAATTTTTTTTCTGTTTTTGCATGTTTACCTACTTCTGCTGTATCAACTCATTCAGGAGATGGGTGCTTTTGGGTTTTATAAAAGTTGTACTTTTCAAAATAATTATCTTATATAAAGACTTTTTTACCCCAAAGAAATTTGTTTAGATATCTAAAAAATATTGTTTGCTTTGAAATCTGGTTCAGCAAACTAAATGTATGAGAGTTAAGGCCCTGCCTGTCACACTATGGCTACACTACGTTTGTCATCTTATGTCGATGTATGACAATTTTAAATATATCTATGTTGAAGATGCAAGTTAAAAAATCAACTGGACGCCTCTTTTAGGCATGTACATACTGTAATGCTAACAAATTGATCAAATATAAAACTTTTATTAGTAAAGTGGTATAATGTGACGGGGCCTTAGTGGAGGATCTGCTGCCATCTGGTGGACAAACAGATAAACACATCAGTATTTTCTTTTTTACCATGGTAATTTTACCTTTTTTACAACTCACTGTGACTTTACTCTGAGATTTAAATCTTTTGTTTCAGTTCAACATGCAGTTTTTATGTGATCCTGAACATATTGTGGTTCTGCAGACTGATTTTTTCTCAGGTTTCTAAGATTTTAAACAAATTAAACCCCTCGTCGCCTCTCTCCCACTCCAGATCAGGAGAGTCCAGCCCTTCTCCAGGAGTTTGGTTCCAGAACCCAAACTGTGAGTCGAGGTGAGCCCCAGGAGCCAAGGCTCGACATTTAAACAATCTGAATCGTTGTCAGTCTGACCATTATCTGATTATGTTTTAAACTCTTTATTAAACAAAAACAAGACATTTGACACAAGTGACGTTTGTAGAGAAGATTTAAACATCTGAGTTGATGTTCCAGATGTGTCAGGCAGCTGTGTGAGTCCCAGAGCCCTTCTGGTCTTCATGAAGTCTAGAGCAGATAATAGAGGTGTCCTGAAAGCCCCCCTCTCAGTTTCTCACTGCACGACACATTTGTTTTTTCTGCTGGACTGTCCCGTGATCTTCATCTCGTGCTCCACCTCGGCCTTCAGCGTGTTCCTCCTCTGCTGCTCCACAGCCTTCAGCGCCTTGGAGACTTTTTGTTTCTCCTTCTTCGACAACCTTTTCGCCCTCCCGAACATCTTTTTGGTGTAACACTTCCCCTCGTTGTCCAGGATTATCCTCTCGATTTTCTCCAGCAGCTTCACGACTTGCCTGTCGTCCTTCGACTCGTTGTCGAAGACGTGGTATTTGTTGGCGAAACCTTCGACCAGGCTCATGAGCGCTTCGCTCTTGGACAGAAACTGGTCGATGGTTTGCTTCTTGAGTTTGTCTCCGTGTGTGAACAGCAGGATGGAGTGTTTGGTGACGGCCTCGCCAAATGTTTCCAGAATAATCTTTAGGGTTTCTTCCTCCTCTCTGGTGAACCTGCCCAGCCTCACCACCACCAGGAAGACATGAGGACCAGGAGCAGCCAGAGAGAGGCACGTTTCAATCTTCTTCAGCACTTCTTCTCCGGTGAAGTTGGTGTCAAAGAGCCCCGGCGTGTCCACCACAGCCACCTGTGTGCCTCGGACCTCCCCGTCAACCCGCTTACAATCAAGAGTCCAGGATGTTGGACACGCCTCCGACTGGAAGGCTTCTCTTCCCAGGATGGTGTTTCCTGTGGCGCTTTTCCCACATCCGGTCTTTCCCAACAGAACGATCCGGTAAGCGCTGCTGTTCTTCTTCTTCTTCTTAGATTCTGCTGAAAACAAACAACAGTTTGGTGTCAGCTGCAGCTGATGTTGACTGTAAGAATGAACTTCATCTCAAATCAAATCCTCACCAGAACATCTTCCAAAGCATGGGCATAATTTGCAGGGGGGTTTGGGGGGTTATGACCCCCACAATATTTCGATCCAGTATAAGTCTATAATGTAAAACTGAATCATGTGTTGTAATTTCTCCATGTCGTACCAAGTAAATATATGTTTTTGGGAAATTAAGAAATTTTGGTGTCGTATCCTAAAAACATAAAATATTTGTTACTATTGGGAAAAATAGTGGGAAAAAAGCTCATAAATCCTGTATAACCCCAACATATATTGAATTGTTTTACAAAAGTAAATAATTGAATGAATAGATACATGGGCAGACAGTATAACCCCACCTAGTGCTACACCTAAAGTTACCACTTTGTCCCAAAGTCTGATCCTAATTTACTTAACCCTCCCATTATGTTGCAGGTCAAATTGACCCGTGTCAAAGTTTAAAAATGTTTTAAAAATAGTATTTTTTCCGTATGAAACTTTTTCTATTTGTTTTAACACGTATAATGAACATATAAAATGAAAATGGTTCATTTAAAATATTTGCAACCTTCCTTACATGTACATAAAAAATTAAATGAAATTAATTTCACGTATAATCATTGTTTTTGTGTGTGTAGGACAGGTTCCTTTAGTGGATATAGAAAAATGTAATGTGCATTTTTTATGAAAGATTAGTGAATTGTCCTTATTGATCCTTTATCTGTAAAAAAAAAATAAAAAACAACAACATGCAAATACTGATTGAAATGGTCAGTAATGGAGTCAATCAGACACAACAATGTTTTGGGTGATCTTTTTTGGTTTCTTATTGCATGATTAAACATTCCCCGGGACAAACTGACACAGGAACAATATTGCTGTTCCTCAGAAATTAACATAACAGGAGGGTTAATAAGACATTTTGAACCTGAGAGAACAGAACTGGAACAGGTGTGCTGACAGGTTTCTGCAACCTGTTTGTGCAAAAGTGGAATGTAGACCTCATCATTCCAATCATCTGAGCCGGTCATACAATCCACCACAGTTTACATACTTTTACACTGAGACCTTCTAAAGTGAAATTAAAAAAATAACAACATAACTCTAAAATCCACGTTTTGGACTTTTTATTTCAACTTTGTTAAACGTGGCAAGAAATGAAAGTTTACAGAACCAGGATAAAACAAAAGTACAGTAAAATGTTGACAACTCTGTTAATATTTGTACACATTAATCTGAAAAAGTGCCAATATTAAACTGATTATCTTCATCATTTATTTCTTTTATTTCTACCAGCTTCAAAAGCCATTTGAAATTTTGATTATAAAGTTTGGAAGCCATTCTTGCTTCATATGAAGTCATTAAAGGCTTTTTTAAAGTTTTAAAGATCAAACAAAGCATTTTTTCTGCTTTTTCCTTCATACGTATGAATTTAAATGCACATAAACATAAAACTTAACAAGGTTTATTTTTTAAAGATGGAGTCATATTTTACACCATCAGTTTCATTTATATTCAAGGAAACTGTTCAGTAAAAAAGCTGTTGAATGTTTACCATCATCACAGGAAGCAGAAACAGACTGAGAGACAAAAACTGTCCAAGAAAAGAAAATGTTGGTTTTGTTTCCGGTCCGTCCTGTTTTACTGCACATGGCAGCCGTCGTTGACTTTTATTGCTAAAACCCCGATGGCGGCTCCGAGAGCAGCACCGGCGGCGACTCCCACCGCCGCTCCGATCGGACCCCCCACCAGCCCCAACAAGCCCCCCACCACGGCGCCGCAGGACGTGGCCACGGCGATGGTGGGCGCGGCGAGGAAGGCGTTGGACCTCTCCGCCCGGCTCCGAGCTTCGCAGTGGTACCTCATGGTCAGGTTGCGCTCTTCTCTGTAGAACGCGTTCCCCGAGTATTTGACCCGGAGCATCTCCAGCTCCCTCAGCCGGTCCTTCTCCATCTCCTTCAGGATTCGCTCCTTCTCCTGCTGGATGGCCGCTTCCGCTTTATCGAACATCTCGTTGGAGTAAAAGCTTCCGCCGTTTTCTGCGATCATCTGGTCGATCTTGTCCAGCAGCTGCCAGGTTTGTTTGGGATCTTTGATCTCGTTGTTGAAGACGTGGTATCTGTTGTTGCACTTGTGGATGAAGGCTTTCAGGTCTGCGCTCTCTGAAATGAAGCTCTCGATGGACTGGTGCTTCAGGTGGTCTCCGTGTGTGAACAGAACCATGGTGTATCGGTCCGCAGCCTCGCCAAACGTGGTCTGAATCATCTGGATGGTGTCCTTCTCCTCCTTGGTGAACCTGCCCATCTGGAGGACCACCAAGAAGGCGTGAGGACCCGGAGAGGCCAGAGAGATGCACATCTTGATCTTGTTCAGCACTTCATCTTGAGTGAAATTGGTGTCGAAGAGCCCCGGCGTGTCGATGACCGACACCGACCGGCCGTCAATCACTCCCTTGGCTTTTTGACAATCAGCCGTGAGCGAAGCCGGGGACATGTCGGACTCGAAGGCCTCCCTCCCCAGGATGGTGTTCCCTGTCGCGCTCTTCCCCACTCCGGTCTTCCCGACCAGAACAATCCTCTTCTCTTCACGCGTGTCGCTCATGAACCCTGTCGGACAGAAATATACCGTTCATCATCCAATGCTGCGCTGTCAGAAGGAATGTGTGAACGCTCCAGAGCGAAACTAATCTCTGCTGAGAAACAGTAAGAAGGAGGCAGATTACTAATCCTGACTGGCCAAGCTGTAGGAAGAAACACAAACAAAAGAAAAGCTGCTTTTTTTGTTTCGTTTTGATGTTGTCCAACATCATTTTCATCTGACAGTCAGGTGTAAAGAATGATTTTAATGTCATTAACTTAAATTCCCTGTTTTCTTTATTTTCTCTGCACCTTTTCTGTAAAAAAAAAAGCTTACTTTTTCCCACTAACAGACCAAATATTTGACATTTTTAGGATTTATACGCTGTACCTTAATTTGTCAGTTTTCCATGTATTTAGCTGGTGATTGGTTAGGAAAAATAACAACACGATTCAACAAATCCAGCCATAATGTGACGAGAGCAAAGTAAAACTTAGCATTTTTCAGTAATTATGCTTAAACGTAAGTATTGAAATCAGGTCAAAGTTACTTATAGTTGTAGCTGTGTTAACCAGTTCATTTTATTTTATTGTATCAAAGCAAATTAGGTTGTTTTGTTTTGTTGAAGGGGTTACATTGACTGGATCAAAGTATTGTGGGGGTCATAACCCCCACTAACCCCCCTCACATTTTACGTCCATGGATGATTTACATTTCACACATGTTGTAAACATATGATCAACTTTTTAGTTTGCTTAAAACTTTCAAGCAGGTAAAAAAAATCAGATTTTTAAAAGTCTGAGATGAGTTTTAAACATGTCTGTTTTTATTATTAAAACCATTCTAACAACCTTTATTCTTAGCTAATTAATATCTAATCATAAGTCTCAAAAGTAGAATTAAAATGACAAAATAATAATAATAATAATAATAATAATAATAATAATAATAATAATAATAGGATTTAAAACATTTAATTGACTGTTTTAACAAAGTTAGTGGGAAAATACTGTATAAACCATGAAATGTTTACTGGAAATAAGATAAAAAAAGTTGATGTTTGTTTTAGTTTTTTATATTTGGAGATTGTTTAAGGTTAAGTTTGTTTTAAGTTTTAAGTTATTCTTTTTTTTTAACCAGGGGCAGATATATTTTTTTTCACCCTTCTCATTCAGAACTTTTCTTTTTTCTTTTATCGTGTATGTATGTTGTGTTTTTTGAGTGAAATTAATTAAAAAATGAAAAGAAAAACCGGTTTATAAATATGAATATCCTCCTGAGACCCGAGCTTTTTCTGGATGTGCATTTTTTTCTATCTCAATGTCCTCTTAGGAGGGCACAGGGTCTCAGGAGGATATGACAGATATGATGTTCATTGGGATCATTCACAGATTATTCTTCCATCAGAACTAATGACGTCACTTCATTCATACAAATCTACAACTTTATTCTTGTTCTGTGAAACATAAAAGTCTGGCAAACATTACTGGATACCTAAAATAAAACCAAACTGAGTTTCTTCTCGTGTTGCTCTTCATCATCTCTGCTCCTGTTTTGTGTTTGTTTTATTTAGACGAACAACGATCTGAACCGGCTGAGTCTTATCAGGCCGTACTTTTGACATTTTTGTTGCAAAACCCGAGTTCTTCTCATTTTTCCCTGAATGAATCAGAAGTTTCTAATCTGAGGTGGAACACATGACTTTTATACAGGTCAAATTACTCAGAGTTATTCACAAAAATCATTCACATCGAAGCAGATTAAACACAAAAACCTTATGATAGGAGGATTATTTACACAGAAAACCAAATAATTTGTCTCTTTCTGCGAGGCTTTTTGCTGATAAATTTGAATTTCTGTTTTTTTTGCTGTGGCTTTGAAACATTTCAGTTTAGTTGTTGTTTGCTGGAGCTTCGGTCTTTTTTTCTTTCATCTGATTTGTGCTGAATTATCTTGTAAAAATGCTGTGTCATGCTTTACATAAGCTGTTTATTCACTCCTGACATACTAAAAAGAACAAAAAAATAAACATGCAGCTCGGTTGAACCGGTTTGAACGACTGGAAGTCCCAACAAGAAAATCTAAATTCCTCTCAGTCAGGGTGTGACGTGACACCGACCAGCATTTTCAGAGCCATCGAGTGAAATGATGTAACTCTGATGGGTGTTTTTGCACAATCACTGCGACAAGAAACAAACAAACACTTATCTGTTTTGGTTTTATTTACCTGAAGAGGCTGGATTTTAGTAAAGGAATGTTTGGTTTATGTAACAAAATGAGATTTTAGCTTATTTTTTAACACAAATTTGCTTTATACAAACAAAAATATTCAGTAAATAACGTAATTTCCTTCTGAATCTTCTTTAAATGAAGCAAAATAATCTGTTAGTGTAATACGACAGTTACATTTATTAAGACTTCTTAAAATAAGGAGATTAATAATCCAACACATTCTGCTCTTTCTTAGTTTATCCATCTGAAAACTAGATCAAAATGTCCTTTTTATTGGATATAAAAGTGTAAGACTTAAATGTTATCCAGTTTTACAAATGCTGAGATAAAATGTGGTGTGGTAGCTGAGAGTCATTCTCAGGTTATAATCTGAGCATCATCTGAAATCCCAGCATGTTCTCTGGTTTTCTGTGTCTTGGTGCTTTAACTGTTATTAATGTGCAGAATTTATAGAATAAAATGTGCTCATTTTAGCTACAAAACCAGTAAAAACAATATTTAAACAACTATAATTTACACTCAAAAACAAGTGGAACCTGTTGATATCATTTAAGTAAATCTGACCCATCAGTGGGAGAATCAGGGAATTTGATGATGGATTCTGGAAAAGTGGGACTTTGGTCCAATAAACTGATCATCAGATGACATCAGCTCAGTTTCGTAACTTCTTGTTTCAAAGTTTCTGTTTCTAAATTACAGCTCCTGCTTCCTTCAGCTCATCTGAAGCGAGCTTTAGTAATAATCTGTATGAAAATCTTAATATTTGGTCCTGAAGCTGAGTTCCATCTTTCCTAAAAGTACAGAGTTCTTTGTAGTTTGAGAGCTGAGCGATGAACCGAACCAGGCACAATGAATAGTTTGTTTCTAAATGTTCAGTTGAACTCCCTCCAGGTAAAGCTGGTTCTTACCTGAAGAATTTGCCCCGTACATGCTGGATGTATTAAGGCTGGTTTCCTCCTGCTCCCTGCGCCTCGTCTTCAATGAAACTGTCTGTCAGTCACCTGTGTCGTCTCCTTCTCACCTGGGCGTTCCCAGATTCTTTTCTCTCTCTTTCTCTCTCTGCAGAACCAGTATGCAAAACAAAACAGAACAAGCCTTTTTAAAAATCTAAGCTTTAAAATCACACAACATTAAAAAAAAAGAAGTTTTGTTCGTTTGCTCCAGTTCGAAACACGACCGTCCTGAAACCGCTCTCCTCTGTAGAATGCCTTCAAACCATTCCTGTCGTGTTTTTAACAAGGTGAAAATCAGGTTGGAGCAGGTTAGTGAGGCAGGTTTACAGCAACCCAAATGTTCAGTTACACAAAAAACCAGGGTATAAGATTCTGGAATAATCTTGAAGATGACATTAAAAATGCCAGATCAATATGTATATATAGGAGATTGATAAAGGTTAATTTCCTGGAGAAATATTTAAATGTATGAATTATTGTTCAAGGAGCTAAACTTTTGTTTTTTATTTTAATATTTTGTAAACTAAAGATTATTTTTGATTGAATTTATTTATTTGAGAAAAAGGGGCAGATATAATACGATTATTTTCTTCTCTGTGCCACCTTTCATTTCATTTTATTTGTATTTTCTTTTTATTGTACATAGAATTTTTTGTCTTTTTAAGAAATTAAAGTTTAAATCTAAATATAACAAGATTATTTTTTCTTTGGCTATACCTTTCAATTAATTTATGATTTGTATTTTTGTTGTGTTGACTTTATGTTGTTGTTTTTAAAGACATGAATAAACTTTAAAAAGAAAACAGACATTTCTCAGTGACCTCAAGTTTACAAATCAAGAATCATTCGGGGAGAAACCTGAGCTGGAACAAGTTTTATATTATTTTAAAAGCCCCGCCTTTATTTCAGCCACCATGAGTGATGAAAACAGGGGCGCCTGCGGGGGGGCCATGGTCCCCCCCTAAAAACCTGTTGCCCCCCACGATTTTATCCTCGAGTACCCAGGTTTTTTCTTTTTCAATTCTAGCTATTTAAGTAAAACAGAACCTCATAAGTATAACATATATATATTGTTTTTTTAAAGTTAAGAGTTGAAAACATTAATTTTGTTTAAAATAAAAAAATAGTAAAAATGTAGCTCCTCTAATTAGTCTAAAACCAATGTTCTCAAATAAAGATTAGGTTATATTCATATATTTAATTAAATATATAGTTAAATAATTATATAATAAATGTAAAATGAGGCAGCACAGTTGGTAGAGCAACATGTTACCTCTGAAGAAGATGTTCTCTCTGTGCAGGAGTGGGTTTTCTACGGTTTATTTTTCTCTCTTAGACCAAAATCATATTTATTAAAACTATGTCATGAAAAATAAATAATTTGGGATAATGCTACAGTAGATGTAGTTTGTAATTGTTCGGGTTTTAGTTTTTGGTCACAAATCAAGCAAATCAAACTGTTTTGACACAGAAGAGGTAAAACTGAGAAAGCTTCTTCTTTGTAAATGTCTTTAAAATTTAGATTTTGTCTTTTTTTTTTGAAGGCATCACGACAATCATTTGTGAAGGGAAGTGTCCCTGTCACATTTAAAATTTAACTCCTTTGAAATCCCACATTTACCATCAAATATTACTTCACTTAGTGTTTCTGTTGCTTAAACAGTTTCTTTCCACTTGATTTATAGAATATTTACACCAAGTGTTTTCTTATAGGTCTGTTTAACAACCTGTTAAAACACAGAGTGAAGGAAATGGCATCTACATTATTCAAAATAAATAGTGTAATCCCCCCTAACATTATGAATACTTCTGCCACTTAAATATGTAATAATAAAAGGTAAGGACAGTGTGTAAAATAGAACACATAGAACTGGAGTTATCTGTAAAATAAACTGAACATCTGTTGACAAACCCTTTACTCATATATCTCCATAGTTTAAAACTGTCATTTAATTTGATCAAAACCCAAAATGCAAGCAGGAGGCTCAAATAAAGAAACTTTATTAAGAAAAACAAAAGTGCTGACGAGGCAGCCACAAACTCTACTTACAAAAACTTGATGGTCACAGAGGATTGAGCCAGTGATGAAACACTTAACTACTCCTCTCAGAAACACAAGAGACACAGACATTTAAAGAGGAACACTGATGACAAACACCTGAGGAGAGACAACGAGGCACAGGTGGGCAGGAGCAGAACACAGGAGGGTAAAGTCCAAACACAAGTATCACAAAGACACAAACATTTATGTTTTCTATCAAATCATCTGCTTTTATAATGAAAACAACTGATAAACGACATATTATTAAGTCATTTATTGGAGTTATTTTACTGATCCAACAGCAATAGTTTGATTTTATGGTAAATTTGTCCACTTCTCTTTCTAACGTTGCTTCAGTTCAGTTTGTTTCTGCACAAAAGGACAAAAACTCATTTTTTAAATTGATTTTAAAACACCAAAGGTATGATGTTTGGGACACCTCAGAGCTGCTCACACAGAGTTGTTCTCACCTGCTAAACTTCCACACCGGATTTTTTCCCCAATATTTATTCACTCGACCAATTAATGGGTTGGTTAGGGTTAGGGTTAGGTTAAACTTGGGCAATTTTGGTATTTTTAATCTTTTCTAATGTGCTTACATTTGTAATGTGATATATGTATGATATTACTTTGTGGCAATGCTTTGTGTGGCTGTTCAAAACTGTATAATTTGTGAGTTTTTGTGAGTCCCAACACTACTGCAGCAGCGTTCTTCTCTTTTTGAGCCAATCTGTTTGGGATTAGCTGCTGCATTTTGGTCTGCTTGTCCTGTTCATCATGACCCAGCTGCAGTCTCTGACAAAAGCATGCAGAAAAACCCGTTTGACTGGTTTTCCTCTGCATCTTCTGTCGAGTTAATTCCAGTCTTCGTGGAGTCAAAGTCACTGAAATAACTGACTCTGGTTTCTGAGTGTTTGTCGAACAGAACAAAAAAAAGTAATACACATTCTTGTAGTTTGTCTTTCATGAAGATGATGTCATAATGTCCCGGTGGAAACTCAGGATTCCTCTCCAGAGACCTGAAAACATGCTTGTTGGTGCTGACAGAGTTTGTGTTTTCTGTGTTGTATCTGTTACATATAACCCTGTTTACTTTTTATACACCAGAATAAAATGAAAACATAAAAGAGGAGGAATATACACACCTTTACCAGAAGTAGATTAAAAATAACACTAAAATATATAAACATGAACTCTAAAATCTAAAGATCAGTAGCTACATCAAAACACTAAAAAGAAGAGAAATCTTTTTTTTATTATTATTTGTTTCCCTAAAAATAAATATTACCTTTAATTATAAGTCCAACTACAATAAAACTAAGATAAGCTGCTGTAATAAGTGATAATAAATCAAGTCTGACAGGTAAGGGATGATCAGTTATGGTGTAATACCTACAAGCCGCCACCAGGTGTCACTGTTAGCTCATATTTCACAGAATGTTCAGACGTTTGAAATGTTGCAAAATTAAAATCAAAACGTTTTTTTGTTCTCTGTAAATAGATAATGATTGTTTATAATTTATAATCAATCATGATGATGTTGATTATGATGAGTTTTATTCTTTTTTCACAATGTGACCCTTTTCTTTCTGGTTATTTAGAGTTTCTTCTTACCTCGGTTCATCCAATAATCAGTGTTTGATCTATGAGGAAACTGAATGTACCTGTAGCTGCAGGGCAAAACTCCTCTTTATTTATAAAATCTATTTTACCTCCAGTGGAAAGCAAACCTGCATAATGAAAGCAATCTAAATGCTGATTATGTAATTATTTTTACGATACCACACTGTGTGAGAAACATAACAATGATGAGGAAACAAACAGAAGAACTGAGCTGAGGATTAAATTTTGAAGTCCCAACGACGCAGAGACCTCTCTCATGGTTTCATTGTGCTTGTTGTTTTCAGAGCACTCAGTTAAAACAATGAATCATTTGCATTCTGTGACATTTCAGAGTTGATGGTGTCGACCTGTCAGGAAGCTGAAGGCTGAACTCCCTGCATTTCAAACTCCAGTCACCCTTCACTGTGATTTGTTGGGATTTAGGACCTTCAACTCCCCCTGCCGAGGCTCGGGTTTTGTTCCTTTTTCCACTTTAAAAAACGGCTCTTTCAGCAGGTTATTGTGGTGTCAAATGCAGCTCAAATGTCAGTCTGGCGAAAGGCTCGACAAAGTAAATGTTGAAGTTTCTTTCACCGAACCGATGGAAGCCGAGCAGCTTGAATTCTGCTCGTTTTCTTTTGTTTGTTCCCCGCAGGAGAGCTGAGAGAAATACAAAATGTGCTGCAACTCAGAGAGAAATGATTCAGTTGTGTCACACTGACCAGACTGAATCAACCCCATACCATGATAATGCCACCACCGTGTTTCACTGTGGGCTTTTAGATCCATCAGAAAAAGTTGGGTTCTGTCTTCATTTCTCAGCTTTCAGGGTTTGTTTGTTCAATAAGAACATTTTTAGTTCTGATTCAAAACTGATGGAGTTGAAAAGTTTCAATGTTTCTCTGAAAGTAAACATGTTCTGTTTATATTGACCTGAAACAGCTTCTTATCTGCATGAAGATTCAACCTGACCTGCTGGCTTCTTTAGATTGATTGTTTTTGTGCCCTGAGACAACATGGTGCTATATAAAGAAACTGAACTGAGATGTTGGAAGTGCATCCAGCCATCTATTTATTCATCCATCCATCCATGCATGCATGCATTTATCCATCCATCCATCCATCCATCCATCCATCCATCTATTTATTCATCCATCCATCCATCCATCCATCCAGCCATCTATTTATTCATCCATCCATCTGTCCATCCATCCATCTATTTATTCATCCATCCATTCATTTATCCATCCATCCATCCAGCCAGCCATCTATTTATTCATCCATCCATCCATCCATCCATCCATCTATTTATTCATCCATCCATCCATCTGTCCGTCCATCCATCCATGCATCCATCCATCCATGCATGCATCCATCTATCCATCCATCCATCCATCCATCCATTTATCCATCCATCCATCCATTTATCCATCCATCCATCCATCCATCCATCCAT
>JARVGW010000336.1:15505757-15533046 GCA_031762495.1 Anablepsoides rubrolineatus
TCCATCCATCCATCCATCCATCCATCCATCCATCCATCCATCCATCCATCCATCCATCAGTGCCACACGTTTCAGACTCAGGTCTAGAGGACAGCACCATTTTAAAGATGGCTGCCACAGCCAAGTCATATATAACTCAGTCACTTTTACAAATACTGATAATTCGTTGTGGTCGTAGTTGATCATCATTTACAGCCTGATTCTAAAACTGAATGAAGGGGGGTGACATGCACTGCTTCAATAAATGCCAGGTCTTTATTTTCAGACCATTGTCAAACTGCTCATCTGTACGTTTCTCTTCCTGAACAAACCTCTGGAAGCAGCTGCATGTTAAAAGGAGTTAACCCATAAAGACCCAGATGTGAATGAAATCCAATGAATTATTTGGTCGTAGCAGAAGGGTTTTCTGTTTGAATCATGGTGGTTGCCTCCGGGGGGCTTTAAGTCTTCTTTACCTCTTCTGTTTTTTCTTTACAGCCTCCTGTGAATTCCAATGGGCTCCTGGTTGCTTTTCTTTTTATGCAACAACAAATCAGCCGAGGTTGACGGCTGTCAGACCCCAGGAGGAGGAACGACGGCCATAATGGATGGCATGAAGGTGGAAGTTTGTTTTTCATTCACGTTGGACTCGTTGGAGTTGATAACGAATACTACAAACGTTAGCACATGCTATTTATGCACTTATCAGACACTGTATTCCTCAGAGATTAGCTAAATATCTGTCTGAATGTTTGCACAAACGCGAGGCCTTTAATTCATGTTGCCTCTGAGAAGCTTTGGACCAGGATCAGGTCTGATCCAGTTGGACGTGTGGAGGTAGGAGGTGTGTTTTTCCCCCCTCCGGCTGGGCTGCTCTCAGATCAGCTGGAGGGAGAATCATTCAGCCCCAGCAGCTCTATTTACCCTGCTGTCCTGCACCACCCACAGTCCTCCACCTCAACAATAAATCAGTGCTTTCCTCCAGGGCGGCTCGCTCACAGGTTTCTCTCCACCCAGCAGAGCGTTTGCATGGTTTTCATGCAGGTGGAGAACAGGAGGTGTGTGTGTACTTGTATTTGTTACCTTTTTAGGACCAATTCTGGGATACACACCTACATTATCAGGACCAGTATACACAGCAAAAATGCCAGTGTTAATTTAACACACAGTGTTCATTTCAACACCAACAAAGTGTCTATATGTGCACTGTAAATGATTTATCGTTAAATTTACAATAACTTACTGTATTTCTTTTACAGTAGTTACTGTATTTTATTTTACAGTAAAACTACGGTAAAAAGTAAATACAGCAAGTATAAAATAAAATTCAACAAAAAAAAAAATCAGATTGAAAACGATTTTTCAGATATTTTTCCAAATCAAGATGACAGAGTACTGTTCCTGTGGAAATCAATGGAAGCTTCTCTATTTAAGATGGAGGTTTGCAGATAGTTTGGATGGTTTATGAGTTACTGTATTTTTTAACAGTAAGCAGAAAAAAATTCCATAATGCATTGCAAATCAACAGTAATGTACTGTATTAACATATACAGTACATTACTGTTGTCAATACAGTAATATTGATGTAAAACAACAAAATTTACAGTAACTTAAAATAAGTAAAAAGTTCTACAGTAAAGTACTGTTGCAAAAACAGTAGATTTACTGTAAAAACAACAAAAAACATTTACAGTGTGTCCACACTCGCTAAGTGTTAAATGTTAACACACATTTTTTTGTTAATTTAACTACAACCAGTGTTTAATATTCAACAATAGTGTCGATTTATGGCCAATAACACAAACTTAAACTTGAACAACTTGATCAAACCGACAAGAAAACCAGAAAAACAAATTTTTACTCTTATAAACTTCTTTAATAATCATAAACATACAAACACATCATTTTTACAAGATTACCCAGCATTCCTTGCTGTGAAAACACTGGTCTGTCTGACATGAGGTGGAAGAGGGCGGGGCTTCTCAGAATACTGCTTTCAACACTGCATGGTGTCATAACAACACTGTTAAGTGTTATATAAGACTTAACAGTGGAGCTTATTTAACACTGTCCAGTGTTGAGACAACACTGAGAATTAACACCAACACTGGGTGTCAGTTTACTCAGAAAGTGTTACAATAACACTAGAAGGTGTTAAATCAACACCCAAAAATTTAACACTGACATTTTAACACTCCAGTTTTTGTTGTGAAAATGGTGGAATGCCATTTTTGGGTGGGGGTTAGGTTTAGGATAAAGGGTCAGCGATAGGCTATAGAAATTAAATGAATGGGAGTCAATGCAAAGTCCCCACAAGGATAGAAAAACCAGCAAGTGTGTTTGTGAGTGATGTTCTGCTAATAAAAGCTTTTCTTTCGTTATTGATTGAGAGTGGAGTTTAGCGTCCGGAAAAGTCTCTCCACTCACAGGAGAGTCTTTAAAAGCTCCAAACAAACAGAAATAAAAGCAAAGCTGACAAAGCGAAACACTTTTTCTATAAACTGGATCAGTTAGAGTCTGAAGCAGACGGGTGTCGTATCGACCACAGAGAGGAACCACCTTCTGCTCAGAGGACAGGACACCGTCGGCCATTTTGTCTCTGCAGCAGCCGGGGGGGTGCCGGAGCAGCGAGGAGGTTCTGTTCATTAGTGGGAGGTGCTGAGGGGGACGAGGCTGAAGCACCGACAAGGTCATCGGTTCTGGTTATGGGCCTGAGAGGTGGAGGTGGAGGCAGAAATCGATGGGAGGCAGTTGTGTGTGAACGATGCGACAAGAGGACAAGAGTTTTATGAGACAGAGAAAAGTTCAGAGGTTTGCTCAGGATCTATGGAGGTATTTTTGTTTTTTTATTATTCAATCAAACAAAAAAGCAGCTTCAATCAAAAAAATGAATTTCAATCAAAAAAAATAATTTAAATCAAACAAAAAATTCAAAAAAGTTCAATCAAACACAGTAATTTCAACCCAAAAAAAAGTCAACCAAAAAAAAAAAATAATTTCAACCTAACAAAATTAAAGCTGTGTTAGCTGAGAGCTAACTCAACACATTCTGAATGCTAATCACAAGTTTAAGCTAACCATTAATGCTAATTTAAAAAAAGGCTCTAATTCAGGATTTTAAGTCTTACAAAGTTGAAAATTAGTATAGTAGTAGGCATAAACAAGCTTTTACAAATCCTGAATGCTAAATTAAAATCCAAGATGGCTGCCTTAGCTAATTTTTAAACTGCAATAACGCGGCCATTTTAAAACATTTTTCACTAAAATTTGGTGTGGTGGTAGCTAAGAAGAGTTTAGAAGAATTTACCATAATTTGGTCTATTTAAGTCATATTGCGGTGACATTTGGTGTGGTGGTAGCTAAGAGTATGTTCAAAATTATGTTAAAAATAATCCTGCACTAAGAGGCAAACCCTTTCATAGTTTCTCACTATTCTCGTTTTTATTTTATTAGTTTCACTCTTTTGTATTCTCCTTTTTGCTTTAAGTTAAACATACAAAATGCATCTCCTAAATCATTCTTCCTGATAAACTCAAGCACACCAAGTACATAAACAGCTATGACTCATTGTTACAGCTATTGCGTCTGTGTGGTAGTAGCTGAGAGTCATTATCTTTATATACTTTGCAGTCTAACAGATCTTTACTTAAAAATTTTGCACACAAAACTGCAGGCGGTGTGATTTCTATCACAGAATATGAATTTTTAAAGTTATTATTCAAAGACTCCAAACAAGCCAAACAACAATGGAAAGGTCACAACAAGCATCAAGACGCAGAACCGTGTTGATGCTTCATCCTCGTCATCGGCTGACAGCGCCGAGCTTCGGCTGATCTCGTTCTTGTAAAGTCTGATTGCAGGTGAACTTTAACAAACAGCTCTGCGCTCAGCCTTCCAGCAGTGAGCTGTTTAGCGGGGGCCCATCTGATGAATAATTGCCTCTGCCAGGCACCCTGGGAAGAATCAGCACTAATAACCATTTTAATTTAAAACAAAGCATCCTATTAATCTCAGTGGCGAGGCCACTGACTGAGCAATGAACTCGACTTGCTGCACGTGCAAAAAAAAACAACAAAAAAACGCTCCGACACCGAGGAGTACAGTAGAAACTGTTTGATGGGATTTCAAGCTGCTTTAATAACTCTCGCTGATGAATAATGAAAAGGTAATTTTAAAAAATGGGGAGAAATTGTTTGTGATAAATGAAGTTCAAGGTAAAAAAAGTAAGTGACAGCGACTTCAAACGCAGGTTTTATTCACCCAGCAGGGAGATTAGCTCCTTTTTATGCCAGGCCACTTTTCATTTGTTATTTTTAAACGTTATTTTAGGTGAAGTTTAACTTGAACATGAAGCCTTTAGGTTTACCAAGCAGTTTCTGAACAGGACTGCCTGCAGACTGGAGCGAAACCCCACCAAGACCAAACCCCTGAATGATTTAAAAAAAATCAGAGCAAACCTGTTTTTTTTTTGTGAGAAAATCTGCTTTGCTTCTTCTTTTCACCAACTCATCCTGCTTTGTCTGAAGCCACCTATTGTTCTCCCAATCCTCTCATTTTTATTGTTAAATATGCTGCTGAAGCAGATCAGGTTTTATCGTCAGAAAGATAAAAAAGAAAAGGTAAAAGATGCAGAATGAGCCAGAGGGAAAAAGTCAGATTTGGCCTGAAGTGACATTTTTGTGGATGTATCTTCTTCCCCCTGATCTCATTAATGTTAAAACATGCAGAGGCTCCGGCAGGGGATGGTTCTGTGGCGTCAGGTTTCTGGGATAATTCCCTGACAGACTCAGCAAAGTTTGACTTTATTCTACATGAGCGAGCTGCTCTAAATCAGAGCTGAGCTAAAACAGATTTACAGTTTGACTTTAATGTGTGCATGTTCTTTAAAAAAAAGCTTTGTTCTTTCATCTTCACATTTCCACCAGTGTTTTGTAGATTGGGTCTGTTTTAGTCTTGTTGGACACTTTTGGCTCCGATGATGATCAAACCCCAGATTCTAGGACATAAAGTGTTTTTTGTCCAGTTTGTGGACAGTTTGTGGACAGATCTCAGGTCATGCAGTGGGGAGGGGATCATGGACTTAAATAGTCCAGTATATATGTTTTTGTGGGAGACACTGTGGGACTATGGGGTCCTGGGCTTGCTTGTAGTCAGTGGAGTCCAAAGGGCCACAAATTGATTTAGACGTTTCTTTGATGACTGATGTTTCTTCTTTGACTTAATCTGAATGAATAAGTGATTTGTCTCCTGCAGGAACCTGCATGCTGAAGGTTATTCAGCCATTGATTCAGGTGTGTTAGTGGTCCTCCAGGACTAGGATTAGACCCTGTCTGCTCCCTGTAGAACCACAGCAAAGAGCTTTGTTCTAAGCGCAGGGATGGACTCTGCCTTTTGTCTCAGATTTGTTGAAGTCAGCGTTTTTATCTGGAAAAAGTGGAAAATCTTCAGTCCAGATCCAATTAATACTGATAATACTAATTTAATGCACATTAAAAAAACAACATTAATGGGGACATATTCTGCAAAATCCACCTTTTCAGCTGTTAACTATATTTTGTTGTTAACTCTGAGTCTCTAAGAGTCAGAAAATTTGGAATTAGTCACTCCTGGTGCTGCGTAGATCTCTTTATATTCTGTTTGGGTCAGATTCATCAACCTGTTCAATTGTTTCTATTTTCTAAAATGTTCCATAAATTATTACATCTAATTATTTGTGACGAAACTGCCAAATCAGGTCTTGGTGGTCTTCATTCTCCTCTGACTCTGGGTCAGACTCTGGCTCTAATATGCAAGGCTGACATGGACAAGTCTTCACTTGTTGACATCTTTTAATTTATTTGAAAATAAAACGTTTCTGTGCAGATATACCAAACTGCAATGGACCGTTCTGTAAGCTGGAAGGAGGCGGGGCATGAAGCGCATGATTTAGATTTAAAGAGACAGCCTCAAAAACAAGTTGATCTAAGACACACCCCAGAAAAGGGGCGGGGCTTGTGGAGTTACAATAAGGATGGACTCAGACCAAAACATTGAAGTTCCACTTTATATTAACCCCAACTGAAGGATTTAAATGTGAAAATGAAGCATCATATGTCCAATTTAATCCTGTCTAGCCATGTTCCCATCCAATTGTAATGCAAAATTTGAGCAAATCAAAAAAATAAAACAAAATCAGGCATGTTTTCATCTACTGGTTTGGAGCAAATAATCCAGGTTACACACAAAGTGTAATTTCATCAGATCTTGACGTTACGCATGGCTGTAATAAACAAGAAGTAGAGGTTGCAAACATCTCGGCACAATGGAGAGATTTTATCACAAATATGTTTCTATTGAGCAAGTTGCAATTGTTCTTTCAAATCAACTTGATAACATTACATGCTGTCAGAGACGTAGAAAAAGAAATGCAAAACATATGGGAATGCACAGGAACAACTCATCAGTCATATAAGGTAAATGTTTGCTACTTCAGATCTTATTCAGCAAATGTGTTTTCATCTCTCTTTTGCTCATTAGGTTTTTTTGATGAAAACACGGCTTCTAACTGTAATGAATTCTGACCTGAACAAAACAGATTCTTTTACCTTTCAAGGTGTTTCAGAGTTTAATAAAAGTATTTCTTCAGATATAAAATGACAGCATTCGGGTTAACGATAACATTATCCAAATCTAACTATTAATTTAAAATAATACTGTTTTCTATTACCTGCTCTAAAGACTGGTGGATGGAGACATCACCTGATTCAGTTTCTTACAGTTTGAGAGCAGAACTCCCACATCATGACTCCAAACGCCCACGGCCTCTCCGTTTCCCTGCCGCCTCCACGCGCAGCAGAGCAGGAAGAAGGTTAAATACGATGAAAAGCCGGAGCATAAAGAAATGTACGACGGGGGGCCGCCCACCTCCTCGACACATTTGTTAACACAACACCCTGCTGAAGGCCTCCGCTCATCGATTCAGCTTCATTTATGACTCGATCAATAGAAGTCGATCAAGGTGCAGCGCAGGCACATCAGACTGTAGATCAGATGTGGATCTCCAGCCTCCTCCGGTCTCTTTCTGTCAGGAAGAGAATAAAGACAACAGCAACACATAAAGCAAACAAAAAGAAATAAGATATATATTTCACCAGCACCTTTTTCTAACAGCAGGAAAATATCCTCCTAAACATAAGATACGTGTGTCCCTGAAAGAGAAGAATACAAGAATTATGTTATTACCATATTTATTCATGTATAATATGATCTCAAGTATTAGTTTTTGAGCTTAAAAAGCATTAAAAATCTAATTATCAAAAACCTGTGGATATCCCCCCCCCCCACACACACACACTGTGACCGCTGGATATGGGCAACAGTGACCCCCGTGACCCTAAAAAGAAGAAGCAGGGATGGATGGACTTTTAAAATAAATCAAATAAAATTTGAATTTTTTCTCAGGTCAAGTTTGGAACTAAATCAAACTTTAAGTCATGTTTCGTCTTTTGATTTAGTTTTTATTAGTGAATTTAAAACTGGGGTTCTCAAACTTTTTGGGTCCCTTACAAGTTCCAAAAATGTCCAGGGACTCCCTCGAGCTGATTTAAAATTTTAATTTGAGTCATTTTAACTGCTAAAGGCTATGGGAATAATTTTGGTTTGGTTTATTATGTGTGTTTTACTAGTGCATTGTTCCCCATATGCATTTATGCATTGTTTAAAAAAATGTATTGCCATTTTTTGGGGACCCCTAAGATATGACTTGTGGACCCCAGTTCGAGAACATCTTATTTAAATCCTAATAAAATATATTCATTGTTTCTTAAAGTTAAGTTAAGTTTTATGTAAGCGTTTAAACGTTTAAGCTGGACGTCCTTTCTGCTCGTCTCCTCTGTGAGTTCCAGAACAATCAGTGGATATGTGGGCAGCAGCAGCTCTCTGCTGTCAGAATGTAAAAATAAAAGCAGGAGAAGCTGAGCGGGAATCAAATGGCTTTTTTCTGTCAGAAGTGTGAAGATGAGGCGAGGATGGTGGGGAGGGGAGGAGGGGAACATTCTCACATGGAGGTCAGCTGAGCTTCAGCAGCGCTGCGAGGCCTGGCAGGATGCCTCCATCACTCAGGAGGAGCTGCAACGTTTAACGTGGATGTTAAACCTGCCAACAGCTGACCTCAGATCAGCTCTGCCTCCTGAGGGATCAGTCAGGTTTGGGAATAGCCGTCACAGTCAGAGTCTGAAGGCGGCGATCTTCTGGCAGGAAAGTGGTTTTTCGTTTTCTGAAGGGGCTAAAACTGCATTACAGTTAAATCAAATGTTAAACCTTTAACTTTAACCTGATTTGAGCTTCTGAAACGCTCATTTGAGGGTTTCGGCAAAGTGCAGCTGAAAAAAAAGACAAACTTTTCTGAAAAATACAGAACAAATAAAAAAAACACAGCAGAAATTCAACCGAGCAGAGGCTGTTTTTAACTAAAGGGTTATTAAAATCACAATTTTATGCCCATTTTTTCAGAAATGGGTTAAAAATTAAAGTCATTGTAAGACCTCATTTTGTAATAACAATGTATTATGTAATAATGTAATAAAATCAGGCTTCAAAATGTAATAATCTTGCACTAAAACCGTATTATGTAATAATTGACACAAAATGTAATAAAAGTCTTCAACACATTTTGTAATAACATTATTACATTTTGCTGCAATTATTACAAAATGTGGTGATGTAATAATCTGGTTTATTATGTAATAAACAATCAAAATCAGTATTTCTGTTCATCCTAATCAATATACTTCAATATAGGTCCACCTGCACCCCCCCAAACCCCCTGCGTGTGATTAATACAGATTGTTTGAACAAAAATTATGTATTTTTAAGGCTCATTATACAGGTAAACATCTGAAGGGGTTGACATGTTCGTACTTTTAGATATATTTTGGGAGTTTTCTACAAAGTGGACTAATTTCTGTAACAAAGATCAGGACATTAAATCTGAAAATGCAAATAAATAATGAGAAGTTCTGTGTTTATTAACTAAAGTTATAAAGATTTAATTATGTAGTATTTGCAACATGACAGTTATTACAAGTATATTGATTAGGATGAACATAAATACTGTTTTTTGATTGTTTATTACATAATGCAGCAGATTATTACACCACATTTTGTAATAATTGCCGCAAAATGTAATAACTTTATTACATAATGTGTTGAAGACTTTTATTACATAATGCGGTTTTAGTGCGAGTTTATTACATTTTGAAGCTTGATTTTATTACATTATTACATAATACGTTGTTATTACAAAATGAGGTCTTACAGTCATCATTGAAATTTTTTTTAAACATGTTTGCTTCATTACGTGTTCATAACCAGATAAAAAGTACACCAATATTTGAATGTTTGAATGTGAAAAGAGTTCATAAAAAAACACTGAAACACAAGTTTAATGCTTTTCTCTCCGTGCATTCAGCAAAAACTGTTACTTATAACAACTTCTTTAATATCTGACCCCGCCTACTAATTTTGACATCACTTGGGGGCACACTTTCCTGCTCCGGGGTCAAATCCTCTTAACATAATTCCTTTCCAGCTTGTGTTTCTTTTACATTCAGTAACTATGTGTTAAATATATGTTCAGACATGTAGCTACATATATACTTCCCGCTCTGGGTGATCATATCGTCTCGCCATCCAGACCTGTCTGTACATAAAAATCATCAATTAATTTAATCACAGAAATAATCACACAATAGTTTATAAAACTATATCATGTTTCACCTAAGAAAAAACCTACAGAATATGTGATGTTTTTTAAAAATCATTAAGTAAACAAACCACAATAAATTTCTTGAATTCTGATGAAAAATGTGACCCATCATTTCATAGCTCCTTCAGGAGTGAGCTCTGACTGCATGGGAGGAGTTGATACAGAACACATTAGCTGGGTTGGTTTGAGATCAAGATTACCTCTGATGTCCAAGCAGGAGGAGGTGAAACAAACATCAGCCGGCCTCAGAATTAATCTGAGAGGAGGCAGCAGCCGTTTGTCAGCAGAACTTTAATTGCTGAGCAGCAGCGTTGGTGTGGAGCGTCTCTGGAGGCCCGGGCTGAGTTTAAAGATGTTAATGGGAGGTGATTGAGTGGTTCAACAAGCATAACTCTGCCTGGGGAGTCTTCCTCCTCCTCCTCCTCCCACCTTTCCTCCCCGCTGGCCTCAGAGGAGTCATCTGGAGCAGAGAGAGAGGAGGCGGCGCAGCTCATTACTGCCTGTTGGACTCAGTTCTGACCCTGGAAGAGAATCATTTAGACTTTTTATCTTTTTTATTGCCTTTAATTCAGATGAAGTTATCGAACTGATCAACTCATCAAACTGAGAAGTCGTCTAAAAATAAGTAAAAAATACTAGATTAGAATCTAAATCTTCTCAAATGAAGTGAAACATTCTGCCAGTGCAGTAAGACAGTTACACTTAGTAAGACTTCTTGAAATAAAGAAAACATCCAGACTAACACGATTAATAATCCAACATATTCTTGTTCTGTGTATCAGTCTCAAAACCAAACTGTACGGCTTGGTTAGATAGATTAATACATACAATATCTCTGCTGTTCATCTTCATACAGGCTACATATGCTTGATTTGTCCTGCTGGAGTGTAACATGATTTAGACCATGCAGGTGTGATGGATCGTACAAACCAATAGGGTTTAAAAATGGTTTACAGTTTTAATTCTCATCCAACCACAATTGAATTCATTCTATCCAGGTGGTGCTGTATACTGTATCTGGATAGATTTAATTTTTTTTAACAATGACAAGCCAGATTGTAAACAAGACTAAAGGACTTTTTATTTCTTACATTTTGTTTAAGAAGTAGAAGTAAAAAGTAAAAAAATAATTGATTGGTTGGTCATCTGGTTTTGGTTGTTTGGTCGGATGTGGTTGGTTAGTTTTGGTTGGATGTGATTGGTTAGTCATCTGGTTGGCTGTGGTTGATTAGTTTTGGTTGGTTGGTTTTGGTTGATCGTTTGGTTGGATTTGGTTGATTAGTTTTGGTTGGTCATCTGGTTGGATGTAGTTGGTTGTGGTTGGTTAGTTTTGGTTGGATGTGGTTGGTTGGTTTTGGTTGGATGTGGTTGGTTGGTTTTGGTTGGTCATCTGTTTGGTTATGGTTGATTAATTTTGGTTGGATGTAATTGGTTAGTCATCTGGTTGGCTGTGGGTGATTAGTTTTGGTTGGTATTCTAGTTGGTTGTAGTTGGCTGGTTAGCTGGTTGGCTGTCTGGTTGGTTATGGTTGATTAGTTCTGGTTGGCATTCTGGTTGGTTGTGGTTGATTGGTTGGTTGGTTGATTAGTATTGGTTGGTTGGTTTTGGTTAGTTCTCTGGTTGGATATGGTTGGTTTTGATTGGTCATCTGGTTGAATCTTTTTGCAATTACACAAGTATTAATAACCAAAATGTATACTTAAATAAAGTAGTAAACAAGGTTTCACTTTGTCACTTAACTACTTTGCCCATGAGAATCCTTTTTAGAGTTTCAGTAAAATCAGTTCAGTTATTCATAATTCAGTGGTAAAACGTCTTCTTCCCTGTTTCCCAGTTTGTAACCAGAGTGAGCAACATCTCCAACATGTTTTTGGTTTCATTTTCAGAAAAAGACATTTTCACCTCTTTGATCTAATCAGCAGCTGCTTCAACAAGGATTTGATCTTTGACATCTTCTCAGTGGTTTTATTTTAATTCCTGCTGTTCTTCTTCAGTCCATCCATCTTTACCTCATTAACCAGGACCTGCATCTCCCTGTCCGCCTGTTCCAGCTCATTCAGAAAGACACTGAGGGGTTCACAGGCCTCCCGCGAGAAGTAATCTCTTCATTTGGTCCTGGGTCTGCCCTGAGGCCTCCTCCTGGTGGGACGTTTCTGGAAAACATCCTAACTTCACTGAGCCCTTTTTAGTGCTCCAGTTACTGCTAGATGCTTCCTTTTTTAATACATTTTAAACCTCAGACTACACAAAATACAATAAAATTTAATACTACATGCAGGTAAATTTATATTGCTGTACATAAAGAAATATGGAGCTTCATGAGCTGAACGGATGCAATTTGTTACAACCTTTTTATGGTTTTCTGTGAAACTACTGAAAATATGTTGCTTTTTAAAGCTAAAAAGGGATAAAATAACATTTTTATATCTTACAAACATAAATGAATAAATTTGAAATAAATCATTTTCAGGATGTCTTGAATGTGCTAAAGCTTCTTTAATATAAGAGAACATTAACATTTTTCAGCTGTGTAGCACAAAGGTGTATCAGTGCTACAAGTAAACTGAGTTTTGACCTATTTGATTAAACCTTGAAAATAAATTTATGTACACTCAGAGTATGTGCTGTAAATAACACACAGCTACTACCTTAATATATCTTAGATCTGCAAAATAACTGAGTTATAGATATTTTATGTTTTTAAAGGATTATTTTTTACATTTAAATCCTTCAGTTGGGGTCTGTATAAAGTGGAACTGCAATGCTTTGGTCGGAATTCCTCTTTACTGTAACTCCACAAGCCCCGCCCCTTTTCTGGGGTGTGTCTCAAATCAACTCATTTTGAGGCTGTTTCTTTAAATCCAAACAAATGGCTTTGCACCCCGCCCCCTTCAGCTTTCACACCAGATCATTTTAGTTTGAAAGAGGGCTTTATGACTATATCGCTGCACAGAAACATTTTATTTTTCAAATGAATTAAAATATGTCAACACGAGAAGACTTGTCCATCCAGTCTTACATATTGAATGAAGACCACCAAATTGCAGTTGGTAAGTCCAGACCTGATTTGCCAGTTTTCTCACAAATAAGATGTAATAATTTACAAAACATTTTAGAAAATAGAGACAATTGAACAAGATGTTTTGCAGCAACAGAAGAGACAAAATTCAACTTTTCTACGTCCTAGAGACTCCAAGTTCAAAATGAAATCGATTCCTTTTTAAGGTAAGTTGGTGTGTCGGCCATCTTTGCTATGGGTTGACTAAAACTGAATCATTTTGTTGCAATACGTCACGTGGTTCATAAAATATTTTGCTAACAGACACACAAACACAGACATAAGTAAAAAAAAAAGGAAGACTTTGGCTTTTGGAGTTAGGTGACAATAAAAAGCAACAAATCTTTTTTGATTGCTTCCTCGTAACAAATTGTTGGTTTGTTTTATTTTGGACATTTGATGATCAGCAGCTCGTCTCTGCAGTAAACACCATCCTGATTTCAGTCAAATTACATGTTTGAGTCTACGATGGATCTCATTAAATGTGATTAGTCATGCAGCTGCAGTGCACTTATAACTACACACACACACAGACACACACACACACAGACGTACACACACACATTTCTTATTTCAGCCTTCTTCCTTCATCAGAGTTTAAAAGAGAAAAAAACAACAATAATTTGCATCTAATTATTACTGGAAGCTTCAACTGTTGATCTAAATTCAGTTTCCTTTTTTAATATTCTCATCTCGGGATATTTTTCTTTCTCGTTTCCATTCTGACATTTTACAGTAGGAAATTTCAGTGTGACAGCTTTTTATGGAATAACAGCCTGAGGGCAGAAACCAGTTTTAACCAAGAAATACTCAATCCTTCTCTAAATGTCCCAGAAAGCAGCTCCTCAGCATGCTGGAGAAGAACTTTAAAAAAATAAATGGTAATCGTTGGTGTAGCAGCTGCCATCATCAAAACCAAAGTACCGGTCCAAACCCTCAGACTTTGATAGCTGCAGAAGTCCTCAGGCTGCAGTGATTAGTTTCTGTACTGAGATTCAGCTGGAGTGGGTTTTTTGTGTCAGAAACAATACAATAAAATTACAGCCAGCGTGTAACTAGAGCACAAAAAACAAGTTCAACTTTGCTTTACCCACTCACACATTTATTGTGTGTTTTTCACAACAACACAACATTTTTAGGCTACTTTGTCTAAAATAAAATGTTAAAAAATGTCACAGATTTTCATTATTTAGCTCACTTTCTTTCATTTTATTGTTATTTAGCTCATTGTGGTTTACATTTTGCTCATTTTTTCAAATGTTAAAAGTTAAATCTTAAATGTGGCTAAATGGTAAAGTTTACATATCCTTTTTCTGTGACAAAAGTAACCACTGCTAATGTTGCTAACATTGCTAACTTTGCTTTACCCACTCACACATTTATTGTGTGTTTTTCACAACAACACAACATTTTTAGGCTACTTTGTCTAAAATAAAATGTTAAAAAATGTCACAGATATTCATTATTTAGCTCACTTTTTCATTTTTTCAAATGTTAAAAGTTATGTCCAAATGTAAAAGTTTAATCTTAAATTTGGCTAAATGGTAAAGTTTACATATCCTTTTTCTGTGACAAAAGTAACCACTGCTAATGTTGCTAACATTGCTAACTTTGCTAAGACTGAAAACATTGCTAACATATGCTGCTAACTTTGCTAAGGCTGCTAATGTTGCAAAGGCTTCTAATGCTGCTAATTCTGCTAACGCTGCTAACAATGCTAACATTGCTAATGCTGCTAATGCTTCCCTATAACACATCAAACTGCTGAATCACATATACTGTCTATATTGTTTTTAATGAACCGTTTGTAAATGATTGTAAATGCCATCTTCAGCAGTGTTAGCAACATTAGCAGCATTAGCAACATTAGCAGCATTAGTGGTTTTGTCTCAGCTTTTGTCTCAGGATGATGACATCATAAGAGCCGAGCACAAACACCAAAGGCTGTGTTCCATTCTGAAATACTTAAATGTAAAATTAACCACAACATTTAGGATTTAACTTTTACATTACACATTTTGATTTAGAATTTATCATTTACACAAACTATTTAACCCTTTAATTTTTAAGTAAAAATTAGCAAAGTGTATGAACAATGAGCTAAATAACAATAAAATGCTAGTGGGAAATTTATACAGATGTAACATGTGAGCTAAATAAAGACAATGTGTTAGGCAGATGTTGTAACATTTTATTTTACACTTTGCACTCCATAGTTGGGAATGTAAAAACAAATCTAGAATTAAAAGTGCATTTTGTTTCCTCTGTCTGTAACTGGAGAGGCTGCAGAGATGATTGATCAGCTGGACTTGAATTACATCTGATGCAACATGTTATTTATATTTCCCAGCATCCAACGCGCTCTGACACTTTTCATTTAAAAATTCAATTTGATTCTGCAGCTCCCAGATGAAACATCAAACCTCTGTCTGCAGAGAAGCAACAAGTGTTTTCTGCTCCACCTCTTTCCACTCCAGTCTTCTGTGGCTTTATAGGTTGCCTTTTAAATCTCCCCTCTGTGGTCTCGGCTCTCTGCAGGCCTTCAAAATAAATGGACTGCCTCTCTCAGAAACAATGAGAATTTCTTTGGCCCTGACAAAGATCAATCTTGGCCGCGAGCGTTGGAAGCAGCGGAGTGCAGAGGGGCTCTGGCCTCTTATACAGACAAATAAATCCACTGGGCTGTCACTCAGCTTTTCTGCAGCATGCTTCTCCTTTTATTGTGTATTTGACCAGTTTATGTTCTGTTTAAAGGAAATAAATCAGTTTTATTATAATGTCGGTCTTATTTTTGTTGCTCTCGTGTTCCTTCCTGTCAGTTATGATGACATTTTACTTGACAAGTGGACAGCTCTGACAAAGAACGTTAACCTTCACCGAGACGGATGTGATAACTAATAAAGTGCAGAAAACATGTCAAACACTAACAAAGTCTGATCAGCCTTAAACACAGCTGTGTTTAATCATTGTTCACTTTAAATTTGTCTTCAAATAAAACAAACTGTTAAAAACTTGAACCCATCTGGATTTAGAAATGTAAAATCCTGTTGGGTGAAAGTTCACAGCGCTGAAATCAAACTAAGTTATTTCTACGGCACATTTAAAACTCCTGATTGAGTCACGATGTGAGGGTCGGGACACACAGCGCTGTGCAGAAAATTCTCTGTGCAGATCAGGAGCATCAGAGGTCACAGACCGGATCTGCTTCACCGTCGTTTAATGCATTTATTTAAAAATGGGGAAACAAAAAGAGAAAACAAGTGAGAAAAGTGCAGCAGGAGAATGAAGCCAGATGAGTGAAACTTTCAGGGATTTTTACACAAACAGAACTGGAGGCTGAAGAAAAAACGAACATTTAAGCAACAATGTCAAATTAGTTCTCAGATAAATGTATTCAAATGTCATTCAGATGAGAAATGTACTGAATGGGTAAATAAAATTACATAAAAACTTGATTTAATAAGCTTAAATGATCTGATCCAGTAAATAAAGTTACAGAGGGAGGGTCATAAGTGATGACAGATTAGTTACAAGCCATCAAGATCTCCTGAAAGGATACAAAGCAGACTTTTGGTGGTAAAACTGTTAGAAAAATGAATTATCAAGACACAAAGAATGACAAACAAGCAGCAGATCTGGTTACAGAGCTCTCTTTTTACTTGCAGTGTCTATATACAGACAAGGTACTTTTATACAACTGTCAGCATGAACTGAATTTCTGTACAAAAGTCAGGTTTTTAAAGAGTCCTCTTCAAAAAGGGACTGAGTGTCCTCCTGTTATACGACCATGCAATCTCCAGTTTCTTTACCCTGACCCACCTGTCTAGTAGCAGATTGTAAAAGTAGCTGAACTCTATAATCTAAGTTAGCAGTTTGGAAAGTCAAAGATCAACATCTGTGTCTTTACTCCAACAGCATAACTGGATACAAGAAATAAAGAGGTCGTGTAGAAACAAATCCCAGATCAAACATCAATGTATTGTAATTCAATTAACCCTAATTAACAAAAACAGTGTGAAGTTTTTACACACGGACACAAGACTAATACTAAAACTAAAGATATTCTATCTATAATTTCAGTTAGTTTTAGTTTTGTAAAAAGATTTTACAGTTATCGTTTTTTAATTTTATTACAGTTTTTATTTATTTTAGTTAGGTGAACTAAACTGTTTTTTCAATTTCAGTTTTCACTATTTAGTTAGTTTTAGCTAACTATAATAACCCTGGTCCAGACCAGGTCCAGAATCCTGCCTGATGAAATCATTTCTTCTTAACACCACGAGAAGCTGAAGTGTTTTTCAAAAATCTTCCACAGACAACAAGGGAGCCATGATGTGTGAGTTATGATCCAGTATAGATGAAGATCTTTTTTTCTTTTCTAAAAACTGCTCCCATATGAGACGATAACTACAGCACACTGTGGAAAAGAAGCTCAAAGTATTAAAGTGCAGTGGAAAATGTGTAATTATGTTTTACTAAATGTGTCCTAAGCTCAGCTGATTTTGTATGTTTACTGATAAATGATACTAGATAGCAGAATTGTTTGATTTTTCATCTAAAATTTGAGTCTCAGTAATAAAAATGTGAACTTTTTCTGAACTTTTTTCTTTTCGGTGAAAAACCCAACATGTTATAATGTTTCAGGAGCATTTTATTTTTCTCATCAGAGCAGATGGTTGAAGCTGACATGTGAAACTGCATCCTGTTAGTGAGGAATTAACCAAGTGTAAAATAATTAATAAAGAATGTCACACATTTTCATAATTTAGCTGCCTTTCTGAGTGTAAAATACTAAATTCTAAACTAACATTTTGTTATTTTCTTCACTGTTCAAATACTTTGCTAATTTTACAATGTTAATGCTAAATCATGAATCTAAATGTAAAAATCAAACCTTAAATGTTGCAGCAAAATAAAGCTTAAATTTAGGAATTTCAGAATGGAATGCAGCCTTTGCTGTTAGTGTGTGGGTTTTGTTGCGATGTCATCATGCAACAAAAACAAACACTAACACTGCTAACGCTGCTGAAGATGGTTTTTAATATTCAAATTCAAATTAAAAACAATATGGATGGTATCTTCGACCTGGCAGTTTGAAGGGCAGCTCAGACACTGGCTCCAGTTGGCATTAGCACAGTTAGCAATGTTAGTGGCTGCTTTTGTTTTGACATCAAAACAAAGATTTTACACTCAGACAGTGAGCTAAATAATGAAAATGAGTTTGTGACATTTTTTACCATTTTACTGTACACTTGGCGCTCCTCTCTGATCACTGTCTGTTCACGTGTTTTTATTTCATTATATTTAAATCTGACTTGAACCTGCAGAATAAGAGTCTGAGAAACACATTTCATATTAGTTTCCAAACTTCAGGAGAAAATAAAAAGAGTCAACATCTGTTAACTCTGAGCTCAGGAACATCACTGTCAGCTAAAAATAGGCTGGTGTTTTTTTTTACTTTCCACAGAAAACAGAATGTTTCACAGCATCTCAGCTGATTTTTATTTTTCAGTCTGGAACAACTTCTTTAAGAAATGTGTCAGCAACAAATAGTGAATAAATAAAAACATTCTCCCTAATTTACAAAAACCATAAAGAGCATCAAAATGTTCTTTTTAATGTTTGTTCATCTAATCTGCAGGTAATCAACGTCATCAGTCCAGTTTAATAACCGCTGCAGAACTCCATGTCTGAGTGAATAATTAGGAAAATAGGATCTAATTCTCCATCGTTAACGGGAGAAGCTGGAGGAGGAGGAGGCGTGGAGGAAACGCTCGGCTGTACTTACTCTTCATTATTGTCAACGCGCGTCTTCGCTGCTGTCTCCAACCATTTCTCTGACGAGCGTCGAACGATGAAACCCAGCTCTGCCAAGATTAACAGCACTTTAAAGCTTCAGCTTCTTGAGGGATTAACTCATTAATCATTAAAACAAACAGAAATTAACTACATGATATAAACTCCAAACACTTTGAGCTGTTGACACCTTGTAAAGATCAAAAGAATAATTTATTTACTGATGAATAAATGAAACAAAAACAAGTGGAAAGTTAGGAGTAATCCAACCGAAAGCTGGGTTTCACCAACAGTTAGGAGCACTTCCAGAAAGTTTTGTAAGAGGTGTCAGACGGGGGCCACTGACCCCCAAAGACAAAATATGAACAGTTTTATTCTCTTGTTGTTATGTTGGAACAACAGGAGTTGATGCTTAACCTCTTAAACACCAAGGGGTTTTCTTAAAGTTTTTTTCTTAAAATCCTATGCCAAACTGTAACTGAGTGTATGTCAGCATTTACAAACTTTATTTAAATCATCTTGGTATCAAAATAAAGCTAACACTTGGGAGATTTCATCAGAAGTGTAAGTATTAAAACAGCTGCTGTGGTTTTAGAGATAGTGGGGTTGGAACATAGTAGTTAATTTTTTTTCACCTGAATATTTTTTTCATTAGACCTTATATAACCCATTTAAAAACCATAATGAGGCTAAAAACTCTTGGAAACCATAAATCCACTCGTGGACATTACCTGTGCAAAGATTCATGCTGCTAAAATAAACTGGAGCAAAGTTACAGAAGTTTTAATAAAGAAATAATTTAGCATTTTTTCATTCTGCACAGGACAGACCATGATGGCACCATTAATAAATGTTGATAAATGTTAAGTTTTTAATTGCAAAATATATTTTTTTGTCCTTATCTGCCCTTGAAAACTTGTTATCGAATATTTGTTCTTTTGAAAAAATATCCAAACATTATGATGAGAAATTATTTGACTTCAGTTGGATCAGATTCACTCAAAATCAAGTAAAAAAAAAACTTTCAACACACTTTACAACATATTTAGGTATCTGCTTTGACTTGCTTTTAAAAAATAATGACAATTTATTTTCTTTTACAGATTTGCAATGATGCCATTTTGTAGAGTTTCTGATTCAACTGCTTGATGTTTGAACTGTGTTTGGTGAGCTTTTAAAAACATAGGTTCAACTGACTGATCTTAAGTTAAAAAAGTAAATAAAAAACAAAATAAAAAAATGGAAAAAAACTGTTTGGCTGAAGAGGTTAAAGTTAATAAGTTTGAAGGACATTCACCTGTCATCAATCATAAACGAGGGGCGGGACATCCGGACACGTCTCCTGTCCGTCACACAGCTGTGGGCGATAATATCTTTATGTGTTTTCAGCCTTGCAGAGTCATTTTCACTCAGAGAGCCTGAGATAAACTGTCTGCATCAGATTGTTCATTAGGCCCGACTCCTCTGATGGTTCTGATCCACTCTCTGACTTTATGTGGCGTGAGCCCGGCTCTGCTCCATCACAGGATTCATTAACGTGACGCCCGGCAAATTGATAACTTTAATCTATTTGGAAGGAAGAATCTTATTAACTCGGCTTCATTTTCATGAGACCATTCTGGCTTTATGTTTTGATCATTTCGGAGGGAGGGAGCTTTAAAAGTGACTGAGCACAATGTAAAACAATAAAAGGTTTATTTTCTGTACAAGCCTGAACAAGACTGAGTCCCTTTTTAATGGCGAAGTTTGCCCACGGCAGCTGGAATGAAGATATATCAGGAAACAATGGAGAGGAATTAAGGACCCATCGTTTGTATTGTCATGGAATAAAATTAATTTTTCACAACTGTAAAATGGGCTTTCCACAACATTTCAATTTAGGATTATTGCTTTTTTTTTTTAGCTTAATGATTTACCAGACAGTAGTAAGGATGATCATCGCTAAATGTGCAAATGAAGAAAAAGAGTTTGTCCCTTTACACAATCCTTCTGTTTTTTTTTTGTCACATTACAGCTTCAAGCTCATGAAACAACTGCTAATACCAGACAAGGACAACCTGATGCAAAATGCAGTTTTTATTAGATAATTATATTTATTAAAGGCAAACATGCAACTCAAACCAACCTGACCGAAAGTAATTACCTCCTGAACCCAATAACTGGTGCCACAGCTGTGACCAAATGTTGCTGCTGTGGTTTGGATCATCCTGCTGCAGAGATTCTCCTTCAGGATTTATCTAGTAGAGAGAAGAAATCATGGCGGCACCAATTACAACAGGTCCTCAGGGCGTGAAGCAGCAACGTAGCTGCAGGTGTTCCAGAATCAGTGGGTTTGCAGTGATTATAGGACAGAGCAGAAGATAAACTGACCATCTGCAGTGATGAGTGTGTTGCTCCAGTCTGTTGAGGTAAAGATGGGAATGATGTCAGGCTTTGTAGTGAAGCAGAAGAGCCAACTCCCATCAAGTGAGATGGTTAGGATATAAAACATGAGTGGGCAAACTGACTCTTCATGGACCGTTATCCTGCATGTTTCACTTGTTTGGAAAGAACACCTGATTGATCAGGTTCTGCAGAAATTGACAAAGTGTTTTTTATGATTAAATCCAGCAGAGAAACAAGTAAAACATGCAGGATAGCAGCGCTGAATGACCAGGACTGCTCACCAAGGACTTACTGAAGGGATTTTATATTCTCTCTGACCTTGGGATCCCCAGGAGGAGCTGGAGAGGAGGATGTGTGGCTTTTCCTGCTGAACCTGCTACCCTCCACAAACCTCACCACAGACATGTGGGAGAAACTATATAATAAATCCATAAAGCTGAAATTAAAATATATGCTTTTTATTCATATTTGATTGGGTTTAACTGGAAATCATTGCTCATAAGGACAGTTATTTATGTCCTTGTGTCCAAAAACCTTTTGAATGGAATCAATGGGAAATTTTCTGATCCTTAAATGTTAATATAGTTGTTGGGATAAAGTTTTTTGTTATGCTATTGAATCAGATTTTTAGACTTTGTATTAATTTAAATGTTTGTTATTTGGTGGAAGTGAAGAAATGTCCGCCTGAATCCTACAATTAATAATTGATTTCAGCTAAAATCCTGCAGGAAACACCAACTGGTTCCATCTGAACCCAGTGTGGGATCAATAAGAAACCTGACCTGAAGAGAGCAACAATCAAGACATTTATCAAAATGGATTTTCTGCACAAATCTCAGTCCAATTTAAAACACACACACAGACACACACAGACACACACACACTCCATCTAATCACCGAATCCGATTGATCTCCCAGGATTGATTGTTTGTATGTTTCTTCATAATAACATGTTTTTATTGATAATATTTCTAATTCTCCTGTAAGTGGTGGCATTGTTCCATAAATAATCTCACATGTAGGAGATAAATCATGCGTCAGTGAGGATGGCTGTGATGTTTCAGGCTCCTGCTGCAGGCCTGAAGCAGAAAAATGACTCTTTTATTAAACGAGCACGCGGCGGCAGCAGCAGCTTCTCCCCACTTTATCACGGCTGACAGCTTGTCGCCGCCTCGTGATAAAGCAGCGGCCGCTGCCGCGCGGGTTCGGCGTGTTACCGCTGACCTCCGTGTTCCTCAGCCTCCTTCGGCGAAGGCGGCCCGCCGGGCGGAGCCGAAACAAATGGAGGCGTCCTGCAGGTCATGGGTGGACAAGGTGGAAGCTGAGCTCCACAACAACAGAGGAGTGGTTAAACTACTGGTAAACTTAAAACCCCACAGAGATGTTTAATGTGATTCATGTTCTGCTGCAGGATCTGTTCATTTTATACTCGTTTAGCTCTGATTCACTCAGTCCATAATTAGTCAATGTTAGTTTTTACCTGTCTCTGAAGACTGCTTTTTATATTTTAACTCACTTCAGATTTATTCCACTTTTCATCGTCTCTAATTTTAGCTCCTTGTATAATTCAAGTCTTCAAAAAGCTCTCAACAACAAAGCTCTTATTAAAAATCTTATTGTTTCATATTTTTTGCTCTCAGACTGCAGGTTTACCTCTGGTTCATAGAGCTTCTAACCTCCTCTCTTGTGGACCCAACATTAGGGTTTGAGATGGTCTGAGTGGTTAAAACCAGTACCAGTTTAGTGGTTTTTGATGTGTTGTTTAGAGCAGAATAAAGACACTCGTTTATCCTGAACTTTAGAAATAGTGCAGTTTAAAAGATTTTAACACTGTAGTTTTTTGTGCAATTCTTAAACGTGACCCATCACATCGAAACAAGGATTAAAGGGGATATATCTACAACAAACTGTTTAGCCGTTAAATAATATTAATTAATATGTTAAATGAAGCTTGATGTGCTTTGCATGCCCATCCTATGGTAGACCTGATGGATAACCCTTCATCAGAGATAACAACAAAAACAATCTGAAGCTCCTATGTTTAATAGTTTTTGAGATAAAACCAATCTTGCATGTCCAGACACCCCCTCTTTGGATGGAGCCCCCTCTTCAAATATGGGGTCTATCGTAAAACCGTTGGCTGGTGCAGTGTCGGACTCATCTACAGACCCGCCAAATTTCATGTTGATTGGTGCAGCTGTTTTTGTGCTACGGTTGACCAAAAATCACTGAAAAAAAAAGATGTTTTCTGAACTTTTACGTAAAACTACAGAACTGCTAAATAAGGTCTGGACTTCCCAACTACAGTTTGGTGGTCTTCATTCTCCTGTGGCTCCAACATGTAAGGCTGGATGGATAAGTCTTCCCTTGTTGACAACTTTTAAATCATCTGTAAAAAAAAATAAAAGGTTTCTGTGCAACTATATAGTCGTAAACCCCTCTATCAAACTAGAAATAACTGGTTTGGAAGCTGGAAGGAGGCGGGGCATTAAGTGCATAGTTTGGATTTAAAGAGACAGCCTCAAAACAAATTAATCTGAGACACACCCCAGAAAAGAGGCGGGGCTTGTGGAGTTACAATAAGGAGGAACTCAGACCACAGCATTGCAGTTCCACTTTATAAAGACCCCAACTGAAGGATTTAAATGTGAAAAAGTAGCATTTTAAAGCAGAATTTGTCTCCCAGAGTGTTCTGTGGAGAAATAGTTAGTTAGTGTTTTGGTTAAAACATTTGCAAAAACTGCATTTTGTCATAATATAAAACATCTCATCTATGGGTTGTTTAAATGAATTAAATTAAACTTAACTTTATCCTCAGTTTGAGGAGATGTGTACCAAATGTGGGTTTGCATTTTCAATCACTGTTTCAGTAAGTAAACAAATGCATGTGTTAGCAGGCAGATGATTGACATTTTTGTGTGCACATTTTTCATTTAAGGCCACAAGAACCATCAATATTTACAGTTTTTGGCGAGTTTCCAAGTCAAGATGCAGGACCTTATAGAATACTACCAAACCTACAGGAGCTGCGGCTCCCACTGCTCCTTTATGTGTTCTCCTATATTTTATTTATGTGACATTTAGTTGTTTTCATATTATTCTGACAGGCGGAGCAGCGGCTCGCTGAGACACACTGAGGTGGAATAAATGTGACTCCTGCACCGCGACGGTTCAGTTCCTCTGCTGCTGTGATTATCTGAGGAAAGACTTGTTCAAATCAGTGTCTGCGCTGCAGGTGGACCACATGATGAAGGTTCTTCATATCGTCCGTCTGACGCCAACTTAAATGATTTATTTCCATCTGCGAGAACTGATTTAGTCGCATTCAGCTCCAAATATCTGTTTCCAAACATTTTAATGAACTGATGAAAAATAGGTTTTGTTTTTCATGTTTCAGACTAAATGTAGATTTCAGGGGAAATGGTTCAAATTTTTTATTTATTATAATCTTATTATTGTTTAAAATCTTTATTTTGGCTAGAAAAAGGTGCAGATACTATAAGATTTTTTTCTTCTTTCTGCTGCCTTTCATTTTATTTGTGATTTGTATTTTTATTATATAAATTTATTTTATTTTTAAAGAAATAAAAAATAAGTTAATGTAAAAGATGAAGTGTTTTATCTCTCTGTGCCTGCTTGTTCCGCTGACCTGCTGTTCTCTCCGTCTGCAGGCAATTAATTAATTAGAAGCGCACCAATTGAACTCCGACTTGTTTCATCTATAATTAGAAGCTAATTATAAAGTCCTTTCCTGGAAACACATCAGTTTTCCATTGTTAAGAGGCACAAACAGGACGTTAGGCTGAGGTATTAAATGATTATTTTCTAATTGATTTTACTGATTCAGAGTCATTAAACTTTCTAATGCATTCAAGTCCAGGTTAAGTTCATCACCTCTTTATTTCCTTTAAAAACGTTTATTTTTCAGACCTGCTTCCTAATATTTGATGTATCTTTTTATGCCAATTTGCTCATTTCAGTTTTTAAAAACTGTTTCACTCATTTCTTATGGTCTCGTTAAATTTCCTTTTATCTGCTCTGTTAATTTGAGTTTTTATGGATGATTTTTTTGTTCCAAGGTTCAGTTTTTATCCCGTTTTGCTGCACTAAAGATCAGTTTAAACCTCAGAAGTAAAAGGTTTAAAGTAACATGCAGACAAATGTTCAGAGCTTTATATTTTCATGTTCGTTCCCCGTGTTGACAGCGGCAGTGTGCAGAGATAAAACGAGATATTTTTATCCTGTGACTCACTTTATTATGAGCCCATTGACAGTGAAAATGTCAGGCTTATTGGAGTTTATATGTCTGGCTCTGCAGAGCATCATAAACTGATTTATCAGCACTCTTTGTCCTGTTTAGAAATGTAAGCTCTTTATATTTTCTGACACATTTAATAAGCGACAGCAGCCCCCGTGCGAGCGAGTGACCTCTCTTCTTTGCTTTGTCGCCATCTTCCCGTTAATTCCTCTGCAACCGTGGGTGGAGAGGAAAAGGTCAGAGCCACCTCGCTCACGGCCGTCCAGCTTTTTCAGCTGATGTGCCGCAGCTTCCTGCTGCTTTCTTCTCAGGGGGAAAAGGGCCTCCTGTCAGCTCGGCAGCACGCAGAGAACAAGGTCTGAGACAGAAAAGCTTCTGGTTTTGTTTGCTGGAATTAATCAGGAAATAATTGTGGCTGTGCTGATTCATCGTTCACATCATTATTAACTTGTAGAAGAACCAACAGCTGCTTTCTTTACAGAGGAGTTATCACTAATCTCTGATCTAATCTCAAAGAAATTACATTGAAATGAATATTAGGATGTACACCAGGACTAGTCAACTGACAGAAAAAATTAGTTTGAATCAAAATTTTGAATCAGAAAAAAAGAAGTGATTCTGTTACAACCACAACTCCAGTGAAGTTGGGACGTTGTGTAATTCAAATAAAATCAGAAAACGATGATGTGCTAATCTTTTTCAACCTGAATTCAATTGAATATGCTCCAAGGAGACGATTTTTTATGTTCAAACTGATAAACTTTATTAGTTTTCTGCAAATATTCCCTTATTTTGAATTTGATGCTGCAACACGTTCTAAAAAAGCTGGGACAGTCCAGGGTCTCTGTTGTTGTGTGTTCTGCTCCACACATTTTTAATGGGAGACAGGTCTGAACTGCAGGTAGACCAGTCCAGTACTCTCACTCTTTTACTATTAAACCACGCTGTTGGAACACATGCAGAATTAGTTTTCATCGACTTGCTGAAATCAGTTCCCCATGGGCACTAATACACCCCCATAATATCAGAGAGGCTGGCTTTTGAACTTTGCTCTGATAATGTGTAATATCTGATACAGAATGATGTGGATTTTTAGTGCAGTGCTGCCTAAATGATCAAAGGTGCTTACTTGCAAACACTTTTCTCTAAATTTTCTAAATCTTTTGATGGTGTTATAAACTGTGGATAATAAAAATCAGTAAATTCCTTGAAAATGTGCTGTGAGAAATGTTCTCAAACTGTGGGACTATTTGCTCACACATCTGTTCACAAAGTGGTGAACCTCGCCACGTCCTTGTTTGTGAACTGAGCCTTTCGGGGATGCTCCCTTTATACCCACTCACCTTTTTCCAATGAACCTGCTCACCTGTGGAACGCTCCAAACTAGTGGTTTTTTTTTTTTTGTATACCTCAACTATCCCAGTCTTTTGTTGCCTGTGTCCCAGCTTTTATGGAACATGTTGCAGCATCAAATTAAAAATGAGTGAATATTTGTAAAAAAACAAGAAAGATTATCCATTTTAACAATAAATATCTTTATATATTTAAACTTTATAGTGTATTTAATTGAATATAAGTTGAACAGGATTTGCAAATCACCATATTCTGTTTTTATTTGTTACACAATGTCTTATCTTCATTGGAGTTGGGGTATATAGATCTACTGTTAATGGGTACTAAATTAAATTTATGTAAATGATAGAATTTGACAAATCTCTGGTCCCTGAGTGTTTTAGTGAACTAGCCCTGCCCTTCACTTTATGACTTAGTTTGGATTTTGTACCTGCTTGCCCCACAAAAGAGTTTTATTTTGGTCTATTTTTTATTTATAATGCAAAGATAAAAAATTCTGATGTACAACCTCAGTGTGACCAATAAAAAGGCAGCCTGTGCAATAAACAAGCAGCCTCAATGATCCGTGTGAGGCTGCAGAAATCAGCAGGTACAAGCAGACTCACAACTACACTGCATAAACTGTCCATCTGTCAAAGATTTCTGCCAATGGAGTAAGAAATTTTTACTTGGTAAGATTCTTGAAATACTTGATTTGACTCAATTTTTTCTTATT
>JARVGW010000336.1:15567534-15597146 GCA_031762495.1 Anablepsoides rubrolineatus
GGATTCCCCCAGATGAGCTGGCCCAAGTGGCTGGAGAGAGGGAAGTCTGGGTCTCCCTGCTTAGGCTGCTGCCCCCATAACCCGATCCAGGATAAGAGGAAGAAGATGGATGGATGGATTGATGGATGGATAGCTTTTGAGGATTTAAGCATCTTAAAGCTCTAAATTAAATATATTACCCATAATCAGTGTAACCTCCTTCATAAAAGCAGGAGTTTAAAGAATAAAAAACTGCACACATTAAAACTAAAGTGCAGTCTAAACTGCATGTGTGGAACTACAAAAAGAGAAATGACCACATTCACTGTCGGATCCGCTCCTAATTCTTCGTCCATGCAGCACAAACAGTCATGTCCATTTATTGAATTTTTTAACCTGAGAGCAGGTTGGATCATTACTGCTCACCTCTGAGGATTTATTGCTTCAATCTCACCTATTTAATGTAAAAAACATGGATCAGATTGAAGCACGTTGTTAAGGTCTCTTTTGCAAAGTAAAAAAAACTAATTTCATTTTGTGCACTACGCTGCACAAAATCTTATTACCTTTCTTTTATGTTTTAATGTTTCATTACTGAACCAAACGGCTCTTCTTTTTTTTTTTTTTTTTTTAGCTTTTCTTCATCTTTACTTATCTAATAGTACGTACATGAATCAGTAACCACGGCTCTTATTGCACCGGGTTACATAATGAAGAAGCAGCACACGCTCTAATGTCTTCAGCCAGTATTGATTGAATCTAAATGACCATCCTTATGATTCTGCTCTGCAAAGGTTTCTCATTAAGCGTCCCAGCAGTGATGAACGACGCAGAGGGAAGACGGGCCGGATGGAAGGGGTGGAGACGAGGAGGGACAAAGATCAGGTCGTTACAGAGCAGCGGATTCTAGGAGGCGTCAGATCTTTGGAAAGGATCAGAGCGGAGTCTCATTCCGTTAGAGGGAAACGGAGCAGAAAGAGACGAGTGATGTGCTCAAACGTTCTGACTCAGGGTCCTGATTCAATCAGCCAATCACATGGCAGGATAGGAGGCTGGGATACTGAGATGCATTTTAACCAGAAACAGGACAGGAATCTTGAGTGTATGTGACCAAGAGAGAAAATCAGTTTATGAAAACATTGACTTGAAAACATGGATTCCAGGTCATTCACTAGGCACCAAGTGTAAAATTAAATATTAAAAAAATGTCACTAACATATTTTACATTATTTAGCTCACTTGAGTGTTAAAAATCTTCCACAAACATTTTTTTGTTATTTAGCCCATGCTAATTTTTACTAAATTTTAAATTTAAATGTTTAAAATATATATTTAAATCTTAAATCTAAATGTAATGAATAAATGTAAAAGTTAAACCTTAAATGTTGAAGTTCACGTTTATGTATTTTGGAATGGAACGCAGCCTTTGCTGTTGGTGCTCGGCTCATGTTATGATGTCATCATCCTGAGACAATAGCAACCGCTAGCGCTCCAATAATAAAGCTTCCCTACAAGACTTTAAACTTGCAGTTATGGCTGGTGTCTGAGCTGCACTTCAAACTGCTGGACCACAGGGACCACCCAGATTGTTTTTATGAACACATTTTGAATTTAGATTTTAAATTTTATCTTCAGCAGTGTTAGCAGCGGCCATTGTTGATGTCTGACGCAGAATGATGACATCATTCTGGTTATAAGACATGTTTATTCTACTAGAACACACGTTTGAAACGATCACATCCATGAGTTTATTTAAGGCTTTGTCTTGTGTTTTGGATTCTTAGGATTTCCTGTGATTTGTTGCTTCCATTCTGTTTTCTTAAAGTTTATTTTTCAGTTAGTCTCCTCTGGATTTCTCTGTCAGCTCGCCACGTCTACCAGAGGTGGGGACTCGAGTCAACCACGAGTCATTATTATCATGACTTCAGATTTGACTTGTGACTTGACTTTAAACACCAATGACTTGGCACTTGAATTGGACTTGACATGTTTTACCCAAAGTCTAAAGTTTAAAACATATTATCTATAAACTATTAATTAATTCTGTATTAACAAAGGCAGAATATCTGTTTTTATTTTCCACACACATGTATGCATGAGCTGCAGCACAGCAAAAGTTAAATTATAGTTTAAACAACTATTTTTGCAGCTAAGTTTATTTGAACTGTGCAATAAAGAGGAGCAATATTAAAACATTTTTAAATATTTCATAAGTTCAGCTGCACATTTCACATGATTTGAAATAAACAGATTTAAAAAGACACAGTCTATTATTATTATTTAACATATAACTGCAACATTGTTTAAAACCCCTTAACCATCAATTTGGTTTGTGACTTCCTCTCTCTTTATAGCCTACAAGGACTATGAGTTTGCATAATAGGTTGTTCAAACAATTCGATTGGTTGTCTTCTTTTGATTGACACCTCTTTTGACCAACTGAGTTCATCTATAGACTCTTGAGCACAAAATCCAAACAGCCTTTCTACTTTACAAAGTTCTGTAAGCTGCTGCTTCGCTGGTTTTTCATTTGTTTAATAAAATCATTTCTATTTTTCTCATTGTTGTTGTTGCGTTTGGGTCCAAACTGCCACAAACCTGTTAGAAATCATAATAGCTAAATAGGAGGAAAAGAAAGTCAAATCTGTGATTTTTACATTAGAATGGATGTTAGTTAAAGACATGTTGGTTTAAACTCCTCTAAAAGCTTTAGTCAAAAAGCAACAGTTCAGTTAGTATAAATAAAAGTTTAGAAAAGAAGTGATTGAACCAACAAGCAAAAAAAAACAATAATTCAAATAAATGTCTTTATAAGGAATGAAAAAGCAAAAGCTCAGGATGCACAACACGTCCTGCCTGGCCTGGGAGAAATGAGTTACAGTCGCATAAAAACCTCATCAGGTTGCAGTCCTGGGTGATGAATCGTTACTTTTTTTTTCCTGAGTGGGTGCAAGAATCCGAATTTGCTATTAAAACTATAACTGGGTTCAGTTTGGTCCCTGTTCACGCTTTAATCAGTCCATGGTCCGTCTGAAAATGAGCCGAGTGCATCTTCCCCTGGCTGTACAGAGCCCTAAAGGAGGGGGAAAAAAATACACAAAACAAGTTTCTTGTGAGCTGAAAATATCTGGTAAAGGTGGAAAAAGGCAACGTAAAGTTTCCTGGTGTTCACAGAAATCTCTCTGGTGGCCACAGAATATTATCTCATACACACCAGATATTTTCTTGTGCACATGAGAGAACTTTCCATTCCACATGGAAAACATTCTGGTGCATTTGTTGTGCACCAGATAATCCTCTCTGCAGACCACTAAACCAGACGGCTATGAACTCAGACTACGAGGCTGCAGAAGAGTTGATTTATCTAAACTTCTGAAAACATAAAGTAGAAAAACCTTCAGTGAAAATGCAGCTTAATGAAATCTCTTATTTCCACAACAAACACACAAATAGTAATCACAGTGGATAGTTTCAGTTTTCTCAGGACTGTATATAAAAGAAAAACCAATTAACTCTTAAATCTTATTCAAATCCAGATTAAAATAAATTTAGATTTAATTAATTGTTTGCATTAGAAAGCAGCAGATTGAGTCAGATACCCTCTCTTCTCTTGAGCAGCGTGGAGGTGACAGTGGGAATAAACAGCAGCAGAACCAGAACCAGACCTGACAGATGTGATCATTGAATATCTGGGTTACATTTTATAACCCACAAGTAAACCTGCAGTCCATGTTAAGGAAAAATAAGCCAGATCCTGAGTTTATCACATTCTCTTGTGTGTAACATCGACCTTGTGCACCTCAGACAGTTTTCTGCTGCTCATGGGAGAAAACAAGAGAGTTTCTCAGGAACCTGCAACACTTCAGACTCTAAAAACCAGGAGAAACTGGGAGTGTTGGTAAACTCCAGTTTAAACTCTGCAGCCAGTGTGCTGAAAAAAAAAAAAAGAAAAAAGCTGCTTATTGGAAGTTAACGAGGCAGGAAGGCAAAGCAATTATCAATAATCACTGCTCTGACAGATGATGACTGTGAAAAGCCGATGGGTATCTCAGCTGGCTGTCAATAGGCCCGATACGCGGGGATCCCTCGGAGGCATCGGCGTTTCATCATTTCTCCATCGGCCTCAGCTTCCTCGCACGCCTGAGCGAGATGGATGAACAGATTAAGATGAAAGCTGCTGCAGGAATCCACTCAGCGGGTGAGGTTAATGCCAGATACCCGTCTAATGAATCAGAAAATATGCCGCGGATCTGTCGGACCCCGTCCGTCCGCGCGTGAGGAGGGGCCGCCCGCTGCATCGAGAATCAATGAGCTCTCACGCATCAGATTATCCTGGAGCCGTGTGGATTCAGTGAGTCTATCAGGATGTATGTCTGCCTTACACCTGTCAGCTCAGCTTAAGTTCCTGGACAAACGCTCCGGCAGGAGTCTTTCTTCGCTTTCCATTCAGAGAATCCACCTCAAACTCAGAGGAGGGGTCCAAACTTAAAACTTTGTTCCCAGCTGGGAGTCAGGAAGGGCATCCTGTGTAAAACACTTTAGAGTTTGTTCAAACAGAGGGTGATGAACTGTGGAGGTTTGAGCCCAAACAAGCAGACTTTATTTGGTTTTTAGGGGCTGAAAAAAAGCTTAAAAAAAGTGACAGAGGAGGAGTGAATAATGGCACAAAGAAACCAGGGGAAGTGATCAAATGAGACACGAGTAGCAAATCTTAAGAGAGAAATCACTGAACAGGATGAATAAATAAAACTAACACCACAGATCCTGACAGTGTGCTGGCTGCAGGAACAACACTTTAATTATTCTCATGTGGCTGTGCTTTGTTGCTCTTTCCAAGTCAAAATAATGTTTTTATTTAGATCTAATTTCTCAGCTATATCTGCAAAGATGCATCAATCTGTTACAAGGACAGCTATGATGTTTCAAATATTGTGTTAGGTGAGTAAAATAAACAAAAGAAAAATGGAAGTGTTGAGTTTGACACAGAAGGAAAGTTTGTCAGATTTGCATTTCTGTTTTCTTCCAAAGCTTCATTATTTGTTCAAGAAATCCATTTTTTTCACCTGCTGCAGCTGAAACCCAAAATCTTAAACCCTAACTTGATTTCTCTGAGTTTGAAACAAACTGCTTCATAAGGCCTCGTTACAGTTTAGTGTCAGCAGCACGTCTCAATCTGGGCCTTTATTCCACGACGTGTCGGTTGGATGAATCAGCACACAAACACAGCACCCCAGCGACGCTTCAGAGACCTTTTGTTTTTCAGAGTGTTTGCATCCATGTGACCCCAGCAGACAATTGTTCCAGATTTCAAATTCCAGCGAACGCCCATGAACCGTCGCCAAATTGATTCTGTCCCACGTTTGCTGATGCAAACCCGGCGCATTTCAGAGAACCTTTTATCAGGATGCCTTTGTCCGCCGTTACAGAGGTTGTTTCTGTAACAACAAGGTGAGTAATGCAGACATGTTCAATATGCAGCTTTTATTAAAGCACTTTTTGAGCCGCAGAGGCAGCAGATGTCCTCTAAATAACATCGTCTCTGCATGCAAAACGCACAGAAGAGGCTGAGCTGCTGGCTGATAAAAGGAGTGAGATGGACTCAGCAGAGCTCAGAGAAAAACACAATTTAGATTTAAAACCAACAGAAACAGCTACTCTGAGGGGTTTGGTTTTAGTCCTAAAAGAGCAGAAAGATGATTTTAAAGGGCTGGAAAAGCTTTTAATCATTAAAATTTAAAAAAATCAACACTTTTCCTTTTATTTTTGAATAATCTCTGTTTTGTTTGGTAACGCCAGGAGAAAAAAAGGTCATAAAATGTTTGATTTGGGCGATTTTTAATTTGTTATTTTAATCTTTTGCCATTATTGAGCAACAGCAACGATAAAAACAGGCAGTTAACGAGGCAACAACAAACCAGTGAAATTAAGCTTTAACAGGGAACTGTAAAGTGCTTCTTTTTTTTTCTGAAAGTAAGCCAATACTCACTGAAGACAAGTCAGGACCCATTTACTGGAAATGGCTAGGAGGAGGTGGACTAATCGAGGAAATAGAAACAGATAAAAAATGACAAATTATTCGGAGATAATAACCCAGATTTTTACGTCTCCGCTTGTAAACCGGAGAAGGTGAGTCAAAGCAGATTTATTTTTATAAGGCTAGCTTTACACTCGGGTTTTAAATAACATCTAATGTGATGCATGCAGATTTATTGAATATGCCGCATCCTTTTTTTATTGTCTTGTTGCCACTGAAACACGTAATAAATGAATAATGCTGCTGCAGTGCGAATGAAGGATTTTCCTGGAAGCGGGGCAAACATTTTCTCCTGCTTTGATAAAACGACTGCCCCCCCGTGTGCAACTGTAACACCACCAAATGACCCCCCAGCTCATCGATCCATTAATCATTCCCCGCATAAATTATTCCTCCATATCTTTGCCTCCAACGCTTAATCAATGCTGGACGATCCAGAGACGAGCTCGGGACGACATGTTACCGCTGATTTCCCCGTGCACGCATTTGCACCTCGCTGCAGAGCCGTGGAGTGGGGCAGTCTATCTCAGGTGAAGTGTCATTAAGTGTGGTTCCCATTTTTCATAATCCACTGGAGTTCCACAGATCAATACCTGTGTGTGTGTTTGAAGAGGGGGTGGAGGCTGTTAGTGGCTCTCTAATGCAATTTAATGCGAGCTGACCACAGTAATGACCGGGAGGGATGAAAAACAAACCTCCCCGGGAATTGCAGCACTTTAATCTGTCCACTGCAAAGTGAAGAGGAAAAGATACTTCAGTTGGTTTAAAACCACAGAAAAATCCAACGCAGCGACTGAATCAGCCGCTTTGGAGGAGAGTGAGTGTTATTTTACCAGCTGCACCTGGTGGGTTTTAAAGAGTGCAAATCCAAAACCACTGAAGCACCTGCTGCTGTTCTGTCAGCTTTCTGGTTTTATCCCTTTTTATGCCTCACAGCTTAAAAAAAGAGAATTATGCATCAAAATTTGTGACTTGATTGTTCACTAAATAGATTTTTAGTAACTGTAGGTTACAATGTAAGTAAAAAAACTTGAAGAAAACAGTGGTTTTAACCAAATGGGCTGATGTTTTAGTGATGATATGGTATGATATCATCATACTGCTCAGAAACAGGTATTCTAAGATCTGTGATGTTCCTTTTTTCCACAAATGCAGTTTAAGTTTTAGGATTTTTGGAGATTTTTTCAAGAAAACTAGCAGCTCCTCTCTGCACTAAAGAGCTTCAAAGTCAAAAAGTGGCACAAAAAAGTCAAACTAAAACAACAACAAAATAAATAAATAAATAAATAAAAACTCATTAAGGACATCTGTGTTTTCAAGAAGACTTTTTCTGTGAGAAGATTTCATGTTATGAACCCAGAGTTTTGTCACACTCGTCAAAGCAGCACATTTTCTAAACGTGCCAAAATTAAAAACACTACAAACATTTGTGAGTCAGCAAAGTTCCAAGAACTCAGTTCATAGAAACCATTTTGAAGATCTGAATAAAAAGGTTTAACCTACAGAAAGGTTTTGTGACCATGATTGTAAAAGAAATCACAGCTTTAATCTTAACTCAGCTGTAAGTTGTGAATAAAACTTGTTCACTAAGTGTTTTCTGATCACTTGGGACCATTTCCTTCTACCTCCATTTATCTGCTTTAAATTAGGCACTTCCTTGGCTCAACAAAGACTCTGTGGTGACATAAAAAGACAGGATTGGTTCACCCATAAACATGCATTGATTGGCCAAGCAGACGGAGCACTCATCCCAACATCTGCATTCTTTAAATGTGGTCATCACAAAGTAAACTGATCTGATGTTTGGGCTCCTAGAACTGCATCCATCCATTCGTTTTACCCACTTCACTTTTTCCAGGTGGCTGAGAGCTGGTGCCTGTTTTGTGTTTCACCTCTTGTTGATGCAAAACCCACACCTTTATCACAGCCTGCATGACCCTAGAACTGTTCAACACCCAAACAAGAACTGGTACAGAATCTTTGTACCTTGTAAGACCTCATTTTGTAATAACAACAACATATTATGTAATAATGTAATAAAATCAGACTTCAAACTTATGCTAAAACCACATTATGTAATAATTGACACAAAATGTAATAAAAGTCTTCAAGACATTTTGTAACACTTGCAGCTGCATTATGTAATAATATTATTACATTTTGGGGCAATTATTACAAAATGTGGTGGTGTAATAATCTGGTTTATTATGTAATAAACAATCAAAAACAGTATTTCTGTTCATCCTAATCAATACACTTCATTATAGGTCCACCTGCGTGTGATTAATACAGATTTTTTTTAATGAAAATTACGTATTTTAAGGCTCATTATTTAGGTAAACATCTGAAGGGGTTGACATGTTTATACAACTAACTTTTAGATATATTTTGTCTACAAAGTGGAATAATTACTGTAACAGGGATCAGGACAGTAAATCTGAAAATGCAAATAAATAATGAGAAGTTCTGTGTTTATTGATCAAAGTTATAAAGATTTAATTATGTAGTATTTACAACATGACAGTTATTACAAGTATATTGATTAGGATGAACAGAAATACTGTTTTTTGATTGTTTATTACATAATGCAGCAGATTATTACACCACCATATTTTGTAATAATTGCTGCAAAATATAATAATGTTATTATATAATGTGTTGAAGACTTTTATTACATTTTGTGTCAGATATTACATAATGCAGTTTATTACATTTTAAAGCCTGACTTTATTACATTATTACATAATGTGTTATTATTACAAAATGAGGTCTTACACACCTGCTTAAGGTTTGGCCTTCAGGATGAACACATAAAGACTCGGTCCACATTCTGTGCACCAAGTCTTTTATCAGATATGTAAGTTTTAATCAGTGGTGGACAGTAATGGAGTACATTTACTTGAGTACTGTATTTAAGTACATGTTTAAGTATCTTTACTTTACTTGAGTAATTATTTTTTGGGGTACTTATGACTTTTACTCCACTCCATTTCTAGGAAGCTTTTAGTTACTCGTTACTTTTGGTTTAGTAGCTTTGTAATCAGCTGTTGCTGTTTTTCTTGAAATGCCAAACTATGTTCTTCACAAGAGGAACCAATCACAGTCGTAGCTCACACCTGGGATAGATTTGAAACAACATCTTTGTTAACTGTCACAAGCTGAGCTCCCACCTTCATTTCAATGGAGACGATTGAAGAAATTCAAGCGAAGAAACCAACATGACCATATCTCAGCTCAATGTTAGAGATTTTAGAACTGAAAAAATAGTTCCTATCAGTTTAAATGTCTTCTGGGTTCACCGTGGATAAACTATTTTTCTGCATTTAAGAACTCATCGCTCACTTTATTGTATTTTTAAGCTGAAGTCTTTACAGGTGGTGAATTTGTAGCAGAGTGGTTCTCTGTGTCGATACATCAGGTGGTTTCTGAGTTACAAGATTCTGTAAAATCACTCAACAACGTAGTGATACTAGAAAATTTAATTTGTTCTTTTGAATACGTGAATATTTTTAAATGCATGTACTTTTGAATGGTTAAGTATTTCCAAAAAAAAGTACTTCAGTACTTTAACTTGAGCAGATTTTTGATCGAGTAACTTTTACTTGTATCAATACTTTTACTCAAGTACTAGAGTTGAGTACTTTGTCCACCACTGGTTTTATTGTAACAAGCTCTGTGAAATCTCTCTGGGTGTGTTTCTTTTATTCTCCAGTGGGGGGGGGGGGGACCCCCGGCTGTCCCACATACAGCAAAAGGTGCTCTAAAGGTTAGCATAACCCTTAAACAGGAATAAATTCACATTTCTAAGACATGTTTTAATTAAATGTGTAAGGAGATGAATAAATAAAACGAGAGCAAAGTGTTTTCTCAACAGCAGTCCAAGAAAAATGTACATACAGGAATACATTTTGTGCAAAAAACATGGATTTAAAAGACAGAATAAGCGGATAACTTCAAGGCACATTTATATACCGTTTTGCTGAAACATATTGTTGCTAAAAATAAAAGTAAATGGGGGTTAAAAATACAGAGGTTGTGCTTCTTTTTTTTCTTTTGCAGCTCACTGTGTGTCACCCACCATCTGCTAAAAATAATGATGGTCCCTTTTGCTGTGATGATGTATTAAAGTGGAGATGCAGGTGGAAGCTCTGAGGCCTGACACTAAGTGTTTAATGAGTGTGACCTTTAAATTTTCCTCTAAAACAAAAAAAAAAGACAGTTTGCATATGATCCAACATTTTGGCAGGGATCTCACAGCGTGTGTGCAGACGGGATTGCACAAACAGGGAAAAAAACAAAAAACTATGCCCTCCGGTGGTGAGAATTACACTCATTTCTGCCTCTCAGGTTACCTTCAGAAGCTACAGTGATGGTTATGGATCTGTAATGGTTGCAACTGCACAAAAATAACATTTTACCGTTACAGTAAAACAAGCCGCTGTTAATTTTTATGCGTGTTTGTGCACAGAACTGAAACGGCACAACAACTTATAAATCCAACATGGTTCTATAAAATAGTTGGTCCTTGCAGCTGTATAAAGAACATTATTAAGACTGTACAGAGTTCAGCAAAGTGAGGGCAGCTTCAGTAGAAATCCTCCTGACGGTCTCTGAACCATCATGAGTGACAAAAATCTGCATCCTGAACGTTGTTCTTGCAGTAAACTGTGCTGTTGTTCCCTGTGGGGCGGTCTCGGAAGCCGATGCCCCCATTAGGGGTGTAAATAGGCTGAATGTGAAAATCCCCCTTGAGGAGCTGCTCGTTGTTGAGCGAAACGATCTGGAAGCCTGTTTCGGTCATTTCCAGGAGAGAGTTGTCCTTCTTGGTGCCCGCCTCGCAGTAGTCGTCTTTTCTGCGTCCCCGGTTGTATTTCCACTCCGAGCGACTCTTCCTGTGCACGTGCCAGCAGAAGACGCTGAGCAGGACCACCAGCACCACGATCACGGCCCCTCCAATCAGCCCGGCCAGCAGGAACGGGGAGTTGGTCTCTCTCTGCGTGGTCTGCTCGGGCCCCGATCGCCTTCTGTTGTTGTTGTCGGGGCTGAAAAAGGCAGCGGTGGTCAGGGCCTCCGTGCACACAGAGTCGTCTTTGGGCCTGTAGTTGTTGAACGCATCCAAGGGAATGACGCAGATCCGATACGTGGACTTTGGTTCAAGATTAGCCAGTCGGATCCCCCGATGATCCCCACCCACTATCCTTTCTCTGACTGTGTCCCCGGTCAGACTGGGGCCCATCCTGGCCCAGGTCACCTTGTAGGCAGTGACTGGAAACAAAGCCGCCCAGCGCACGTGAATAGCTGACCCGTTCAAAATGGTGAAAGTGACCTGTAGAGGTTGTTTAGTCCTCATCCCCTCCTCCCGTGTTGTGTAGACGGGGTAGAGGGTGGGGAGTGTGGGCATGGGTCTTCTGGAGGAGGAGGAGGAAGATGAAACATGTCGAGTGACCAGAGGGGAGTCCGTGGAGGCCGAAAGAGACGGATTCAAAGTGGCGTCGGCCCGAGAAGTGGGCTCTGAGCACTGGAGCAGGTCTGCGCTCAGCTCCCTGATCACCATGCCCCGGAACTTCTCGGGTTTATGGCACATGAACCCACGCACGTTCAGCGAGGCGGGCAGGGACTTGAGCCACGACACCACCCATTTCACACTGCAGTCACAGAGCCAGGGGTTGTTCCGAACCGTGAGCTGCCTGAGACTCACGAGGCCGTCGAAGACGCCCCGCGGCAGCAGCTGCAGCTGGTTGGTGGATAGATCCAGCTTCTCCAGCTTGTGCAAACCCGCGAACGCTCGCACGGGGATCTGGTTCATTTGGTTTTCCTGAAAGTTTAACTTGACAAGCACCTCCCCGGGGAGGAACGGTGGAGGGTAGGTCAACGAGTTACGGGCCAGGGACAGCTCCCTCAGAGTGACCAAGTCCTGAAAGGTTCCAGGCGAGATCCCTTCGTCTGTCAGCAGGTTTCCGTCTAACAGCAGGCGCTCCAGTCGCGTGACGTTCTCAAACGCCTCCTCTGCGATGATCGCGATCCGGTTCTCATCCAACCTCAACTCTTTTAGATCGTCGGGGAGACCAATGGGCACGCTGCTCAGGTGGTTTTTGGTGAGGAAGAGCATCTTTAGGCTCACGGCTTCACGGAAAGCCCCCTCCTCCACGCCAACCGTAGAGATGGAGTTATCGTCCAAATGCAGCTCCTCCAGCCAAAGAAGCTGAGCCAGCGCCGCCCTGGAGATGGTCTGAATGTTGTTCTCCTGCAGGTGGAGAACTCTGACATTTTTGGGCAAGTTGACAGGAAACTCTTCCAGCTCGTTACCATAAAGATACACAGTTTCCACAGAGGCCACATAGTGGAGCTCCAGGGGAAAGGCGGCGTTGTTGATCTGATTGTTGTGGAGGTAGAGGGTCTTGTAGCCCTCACCGATCCCCAGAGGCACTGAGGTCAGGCTCCGCTCGTTGCAGTAAACAAACGTCCGATCACAGCGGCACTCTTTGGGACAGCTGGATGCTTGTGACGGCTGAAGATGAAGGCCTAGCAGTAAAGGAATCCATAGTTTCACCAAAGAGGTCCAGTCCTTACTCCATAAACGCCACTGTATCCCCATTTCAAACAAAATGTGGCAATAAAATCAGACAAAATAACAGCATGGGATAAAAATCAGGGTTTCCAGCAGAGAAAACTGTAGGGGTTAAAACCACCACTGAGTCCAGTCTGGTACTGCACATGGTCCTCAGTAATCCTTCAGTGATTGTTTCTCCTGGGTTTCCAAATTCAAGGATGATCTCGCAGATGTTATTCCTTCATCCGCCACCTTCCATTTTGGAGATGGTTGAATCATTTCCATCCTAATACCTCCCCTCTGTTCACTGAGTAGAACTCAAAACACCAGCGGAGCTGTGTGCACAGCAGAGGGTCATCACGCATGGATCCGAAGCTGCTTCCACAGAAAATAAAACGTCTCTTTGGCTTCATGTGCTGCAGGGGAAAAAAGAGATCACTTTTAGTTTCTTTTCATGGAAAAAAACATGAAAATTCTAAATTATTTAAAAAATCAATAATTAATAGTCAAGGTAAAGTTGTGTGGACTTTTACCCTGATCATTAGAGACCATGGAGTTTCAAAGATCCTACTACATATTCACAGTATAAACAAAGGTTACTTTATGGGCAAGACATAAGCAGAGATCTATCTCCAAAGTCAAATTCCTGTTGGGCATTTCTGCTGAAGTCGACTTTGCATTCCTTTCTGAGCAGGACTCATTAAGTTTGGTGTTGCTGGAGAAGAGGAGGACTGCAGGAAGGTGATGAACGCAGCCTGTCAGCAGAGATAAGATGAGACAAATTCCTTGCACAGGAACAAAACTAAGATCGATGTGGGCCTCTCGCAGCGAGGAAAGGTGCTGCTGCGCCTACAAGGTCAGAGCATTTAAACAAAGTGGAGAGGAGTTGTTTCATCACTGCATCCAGCAGCACCAAAAAAACAAAAAAACAAAAACACACACACCCCAAAACTGAAGAAAAATCAAGAGAGGAAAAAAGAAGAACCATGAGAAGGATGTTATCCTGGAGCAGTAATGAGCTCACATAGGATGCTGGACAGAAGTGATGAAACGGGAGCAGTCTGTGGACAGATTGTATTGATTTCTGGCCAAGACAGCTCGATAGTTATGTAATGATCTGGGTGGGGGGTGTTGGGGGCAAATAAGCCATCAAACTGAGTCCAATTGTGATGACTACGGTTCCGAGCAGCGGGTCTCTTCAGTATCAGAGCTGCATCAGGAGGATCCCTGCGTCCTGCGCAGCGCCCCAGTTTGAAGGAGAACCTCATTGGATCACAATTCCGCACATTTTAAAACAAATCTTTAACATTTTTATTTTATCTGTTGTTAAAAAGCTAAAATACTAACATGAACATTTAAATTTTAACTTTATTTTAAAGGTTAAGTTGTTTTTCTTCTTTAAATCCTGAAGAAAAATAAAATAGTTGGATGAAGAGAATACTTCATTATGAATCATTTCACGCTGAGTTTGAATAAATGCATCACCTTCTGGTCAGCAGAAAGTCTCGCCGCTTCACACCGACCCAGTCTGCTCTCCTCCCCGGGCATAGCTGCGCTCACAGCCGGCACAGAGTCCGCATCCTGCCCGCAGCGTTCTGCCGCTGTGGAAGTGTGCCATCAGGCTGGGTGTGCATGGTTCTGACCCGGGGAATCTGCCGGGACCGTTCAGGTCAGCGGCGACATCAACCGCATCTTCCCCCCCGGCGCCCCTCCACACTCTCCACACCGAGTTTCCTGCGCCCGTGGCCGGCCGCGTCGCTCCGGGGGCTGCCGGTGAAGTTCCTCCGCTTGCCTTCAGAGCAGGACCGGGGGCCACGGACCCGGGAGGGGGGCAGAGTCAGAGGCTGAGGAGTCCATACTCGGTGGAGACTACTGGAGGGTGCCTGGTCCGGATTCAGATCCAGCTCCTCGTTCCAAGGGTCTGTGCCCACGCGCGCTCTCTGCGTGTCTGAGGCGCTCCTGCTTTGCTCACATTCTCCCTCCTCCTCCTCTTCCTCCTCTTCCTCCTCCTCCTCACCGCGTGTGTATGTGTGTGTGCGCATTCTAATCCCCTGAACTAATGACTGTCATCAGCAAAACCAGAAGAAAACAATAAAACAGCTAAAAATTGATCAGTGTCAGGCTGCAGGGGCGGTCTTAACCTGGGGGCTGCAGCCCCTAAAACTTCAGATTTTCACATGACAAATGTATAATTTTCAAGTTAATTAGGAGCAGGCACTGCTAAGGGCAGAGATTTCCAGGACCTCCAGAGGTCTGTGAGCTGGGGGGGGGGTCCTCAAAAATTACAATAAAATATGATTTTTGTTTTTAACCAACCAAATAAAACACTAAACCAAACAAAATAATCTTTATTCCCATGGTATTTAGGAGTTAATAATGCAGTAAATTTATTTTTAAATCAGCAAGAGGTGAGTCCCTGGAAGTCCCTGGAAGTCCCTGGGGTCCAGAGCACCAAAAAAACAAGAAGTGTTTAGGGGGGCATCAGAAAATCTGGTCGAGAGGCCCCTTCTTCAGGCCGCCCGTTGCTTGCAGGATTATGTTTAGCAACTGATAAATAGCAGCCATAGCTCCACTGGTAGTTGTGTTCAGATTGCTAACTAGCTAGTTAGGCTACTTGTAAGGTGTCATCCTAAATATCTCTAAAAGTTTTTTTTTCATGCTCAATTTTTATATGGTTCAAAATAAACCTGAAAAAAATTTGAAATTGAGAATTAAAAAAATGATTAAAATGACTAACAGTGGCATAAATAATTATGTGCTTCATGTTTAAGGATTAAGTCAAATTTAGTCAAAATTACATCACATTTTCAGATTACTGCTTTAAAAGCTACATTTTGATACTTAGATCATTCTGATAATTGGATCCAGAGATATGATTAAATTTGTCTTGTTGATTATAATACATAAATATTTGGTCTGAATCCCAATTTATTTAATTAATATCTGAATATTGAGATTTCTCAGCTAGAAAAAAACAAAAGCTTTGATAGCTCACAGGGAAAATCTAAAAATTGTAAGTTTTGTTTTTCTTGAAATCAAGATTTTTGTTGCTACTTCTCAAAAAAGTGCTTCAAAAAATGTTTTTAGGGTTATTTTTCAGACAGTTCATCTAAATTAAAAATTGATAACACATTTAATTATACTTTGACAAAATGCAATTTTTGCAAATATTTTAAATACAAGTCAACAAGCATTGACCAAAAATTGGTACAATTTTTATTTCTCTTCTTTGCCTGAAAACCTGAAAAACACACATAATATTGGGTGTAAAAAACATGATAGCTGAATAACTGGCCTGTCTGACAACTTGACAAGGGCAGTATTTTATATTATGACGTGCAGCATGCAGCTCAATCATTAAATTACTGTCTGTCATTAACCAGTCAAATGATGTAGAGACATTTTATTTTGTGCCTCATCAATCCTGCTCTGTAAAGGTAAAACAGAGTTAGACATTTTGTCATACCAGTGATTTGCACAAAAGCCTACATACATCTACAATTAATGTTTACAGTATTTGTTTCACCAGTTAAAACTATTTTAGTATAAAATCCATGATTATTATGTCTTGTATTCCTGAATTAATGCAGAGTCACTGCTGAGATATGTGCCTTTGTTTCAATAACGGTGGTATTTGCTTATTTTATTGAACACTTGGTGCCTAAAGCAAAAATACTGTAGCTTTAGTGATTTATCAAGGTTTTTAATTTTTCTCTTATGAGTGTTCCTATTCTGGTTCTTGCAGGTCTGCTTTCAAAAAAAAAAACTGAGAAGTTATTTTGAAAATAAAAAGAATGTTCCCCTAAAACATCATCTTCATATAGGCTCCATGCATCTGCTACAGTAAGTCCTGCTGGAATGTGATGTGATTTGTGTCATACAGGTGTGATGGAGTGAGTTTATTCCAATAGAATGGTTTATATTTACACTTCTCATCCAACCACAATCAAATTCACTCTATCCATGGGCTCCATGTATCTGCATAGATTTTTATTTGTTTCTTTTCTGAACAATGAAAAGATGGAATAAAAACAAGTCAAAGTTAGAAGCAAAGTACTTTTTGCATTTTTAAAAGGGAAGGAGTAGAGAGTACAAATGATTGAATTAAAATGTAAAGAGTAGAAGTAAAAAGTAGGCTGAAAAATAAATTACTCCATAAGTATAAATACCCAAACTTTTTACTCCAGTAAAGTAACAAAGTATTTGTTCTTTTCTTTAGTTCTGAGAAGGTGGGGGTCAGGATTCTGTCTTGGAGTCCTGAAGGGGCGGTTCCTGGTGGGTGACTCATGTGCTGCTGGACAGTGTGTCAGAAAGCGTGCAGATGGCAGGCTGAGTAGTCAGCTCTTTGGATTTGTCATGTACAAAGTGCCCATGGAGAGGACTCACAAAAGCACTTTGCTGAGCAAAGATAATCCTCTATAAGCACACAGGTAAAAGAACACAGTTAAAAAAAGGGATTAAAAGTTTTCTCAACAGTTTATTTAAGTGGTTGCACCATATGTGTGAGAAGTTAATTTTTACCATTTGGTCAACATTTCAACTGAGACTCGTGGTCCAAATCTGCCTTATTAATGAAGACACTTTAGTGAAAGTGTATTGATGAGAAACTAACATGAAAACCTCATAAATTATTTAAGAATAAAACTATAGTTAAATCTATAGCATTGTTTTACAAAGTAAGGGTCTTGTTTAATGATAAATCTCTGTATATGTTATAGAACACATTAACTGTTCCACATTTGGTCTATTGTGTTGATATATGAGGTAAAGCATGTAAAACAATCAGAAATCCTGTTTTTGTTTTGCAGAAAACATTACCGTTACCCATCTAATATATTATTTTGTAAACTGAAATTATTGAAATTCGACCATTTGTTATAACATTTTGTTAGTTATGTATAAGTCTCACACAAACACATTAAACATCCAGAAAAACTTTGCAAAGAGAGAAAGCTGTTATAATCTAAAGGAATAGAGATGTTCATAAAACCTAAATTTAGATTTAATTTGAAAGAACGATGCACCTCAATCCAAGGAGTCAGATTGTGGAATGATCTGGAAGATGATGTTAAAAGTGCCACATCAATGTGCATGTTTAAGAAAATAATAAAGGCTAGATTGTTTAAAACAATTATGAAATAATGTGTATCCATAGAATTTGTTGTTCTAGAAATATTAGATTTTTTGTTTTGTTAACTGAAGGTTACTATTGTTTGAATTTTGTTTCATTTTATTTGTATTTTCTTTTCTTTTTTTACTGTACATAGAATTAATTTAGTTTTTTAAGTTTTGAAACTGAAAAGTCCATGAGAAAGATCTGATTCCACCTTGATTGGGAGACGCTGCAGTTAGATGAGTTCATCTTTGAACCTGGAGCATCTGTTACCATGGAGACAGACACAGGCAGGTTAATAGCATCTGTTACCATGGAGGCAGGTAGGTTTATGACATGTAAGCCAAAGCGACATGAAACTCATCCTGGAAAACCATCCTGGTTTTATTGCAGAAAAGGTGCTGATTTGTTTTCTCTCTCAGATCTTCTGTTGACTGAAACATTTTGTTCTGATGTGAAGCCTGGAGTCTCTGGGAGTCAGCAGCTCCTGCAGCAAATGGAAAAAAGTCAGAGTTACTGTTATGTGTTTGTAAGAACTGAGGCTGATAGTTTATCCTGCTAACAAACATTTGATTGGATCAATTCAACACGATGTAATGAATAATTTAAAATATAAGCTCTGATCATATAAAGCTCTACACACACTGTGCTGCTGATGCAGGCTTTACTGCAGATTAAACTCAAACGAAAGCATCAGTATGGAGCTTGAAAACCCAACTATTTAATCACACACAGACACACAGAGACACACACAGACACACACAGGGAGTCTGGTTGGTTCAGATCATCTGTTCACAACTCTCCGGGTTCAGTGCTGTCTGCCAAACACGACATCTGCTGCTGCTTCTCATCGCTCCAATCTAGGAAATTAAAATTGGGACCAAATGTGCCTGCAGCTCAGCGTGCACGGAGCTCGTGTCTGACATGACGGTGTTTGTTTCCGCCGTGTCTGCTGTGACGCCCATGTTTGTGCAGAAACCCACAGCGACCTGGAGAGCAGCTGCAGGGGTTGGATTAACAGTTGGAAAGTTTACCTGGATCTGCGACCGTAATGAACCACAGTGTTTAACAAACAGAAGAGGACCGCTCAAATGTATTCCTCCAAGTCCAAATGATGAAAACACAGAAATGCTTGTGTGTGTGTGAGGGTTTCTGCTTTGCTTTCAGACTCATCTCTGTAGAAAACAACAACCAAACACACTCAGCCTGTCATTATTTAACACTTTGGCTTTGATTTTCAAACTGCAGAGTTTATAAAAAAACAACATAAACTTTATGTTGCTACCAGGAACTGGAAAAAAACTAAAACTTTATTCTTATTAAAGCAAACAGAAAAACAAACTTACAAAGTACTAAAGCTGAGTCCTAAGGAGGTGACCAGAACACAGAAGGTTAAATGGGCTGATGAGTGACGTGGCAACATCTAATGAACAAACTGATCACAGAAAATAAAAACACATTAATTTTTTGTAGAGATCACTTTGTTGTGAAAATGTTACTTCACCCTCTTATAACTAATGTTATAAGGAAATTCATGGTTTCTTCTTTTTAGGGATAAAACTCCTCTGTGTAAACATGAGACACAATAAGATAAACTTGACTCAATAATTTAGTTTAATCTAGAATAAACAAGATATTTTATTAAAAATCAAAGTAAATCACTAATATACAACTTATTATGAAATTTTAACATTAATTACAATCAGTATGTCCGCACTAATTAATCACCAACATGAAAACTTTAACAGAAACAGCAGAACTTCAGGTTTTATGTTTTAATAAACCAGATGTTTGCAGGTACATTAACTTAAATGGCAATGCAAGAGTTAAAAAATAGAAAGACAGGAGGATATTAGTTCTAACTTTTTATCTTATCAATGTGAGAATAAAGAACTTATCATGAACCAAACTAAAGAATTTGTTTCCTGCAAAAATGCTGAAAGATCTTTGCTGAAATCTGCTGAAGTGGAGCTGAAAAGGTTTATTAGCAAAGCTTCCTGTCCTGTGAGTTAAATTACTTTCACTAAAAGCAGGAAAACAAAAGTGGAAAATCAGTAGACAAATGACAAAAATGTGTCAAAAAAGCTGAAGAAAGTAGAAATGTAGCTAAAGTTAGATGAAACTAATGAATATTTACAAAAAGTAGCTTAAAAGGGCAGAAAACTTTGAAACAACTAGAGAGAAGTAGAAAATGGGAATAAAAAAATATAAAAAAGAACGAAGCTGAAATTTAGACAAAACCTGACCTTTTATTTTGTGACCTTGAAATCAATAGGGGTCATGATTGAAACAAGAGTTTGCTGAATTAAGCAGTAAACAGCTGAACATATTGCAGAAAAAAGTAAATTTAGCTTAAATAAACCTACAATTAGCTGAAAATAGCTGTAAAGTAGCTTCAAAAGCTGCAGAGAAAAACTGAAGTGACACATTTCAGATTGCTTTATTTCTCATTGTATCGTTAAGCATATTAGAGTTAAATACATCTTTACAGGAAGAGTTGATGTTGGTGTCTAAGTGGGTTGATGAAAATAATTTAAAATTAAACATCTCTAAAACAAAAGCAATGGTTTTGGCATCTAGGTGTGTTCTAAGAACAGATCCAAAGCTCAGTGTCTCCCTAAAAGGAATAACTATTGAACAGGTGAAACAAGCCAAACTGTTAGGTGTGTGGCTAGATGATAACTTCTCTTGGACATCACATATTAATAGGATGGTATCAAAAATGAGCAGAGGTATCTCTGTTATTAGAAGATGTAAATATTCCTTGTAAATGATCCTTAATAAACTAAACTAAACTAAACTAAGCACAATGAAATATGGTTCAGAACAACCCGTCCAATAAGAACAGGTGTTCAGGTCCTGCAGCCATTTGTCGAATTAGGCAAAAATAGAATAAAAAATCAAACAACTGAAACAGTCATTAAAATGTGGTTTCAGCTGAATGAAGCTCAATTTAGCACAAAACAGCTAAAGAGTTGATGAAAAGCAGAAATAACTGGAAATGCAACAGAATGAAGCCTAAAAAAAGGCAGAAAAATCTAAATATCTCAAAATGTTTAAGTGAAATCCCTAAAGCCATAGTTGGAATGTCATGTTATTTATTATTTTGTGGGTTGTAGACAACAGTGTCCAGCAGCTGATTATAATCCGACTAACTTTAAAATAATTCCTGAGCAGAAAGTGTTTATAACTAATACATACTGTAAAATATATCCCAGCAGCTAGATACTCCTGAAATATGAATGAGTGAGGTGGGACAACATTGTAAGATATCAAGATTCTGTCTTGGTTTATACAATATTTCATGGCTATGCTCCACTTCTCTTTAAACAATTTATTGAAAAGAGCAGCAGTGAGAGAACACGAGCAGGTTGTAGGGAGGATTCAAAAAACCTCCGTGGAGTCGAGCTATGTTTTCCTGTTGTACTTCTCACACACAACCCTCCGGACTAAGACCACCAGGTACTGGAAAAGCTTCTTTCCCACAGCTGTCACACTCCTGAACACTGCATCCAGACATCTGAACAACACACACACACCAATACACACCACTTACCTGCTGCACTCTCTGCTGTCACTAATCTACTCATGTTTACAGTAAGTCTTTTTATAACCCTTCACCTGTTCATAATCTGTACATTCATGACCTGTTTATACTACAGCATTCACACAATTTACTGTACATTGTACTGTACATTTATATATATATATATATATATATATATATATATATATATATATTTAGGTTCAATATAAATTATGTATCAAACAATACAGATTTTTTGAAATTATTTTATCAACTTGTCTTCTGAAGATGCTCTTTGTTGAGGGATCAGTGGATCTGTGTTCGACTACTCCACCTAGGCTGTATTTGAGTGCAGATCCACTGAGAAACTTGCTTTTTCAGCTAAATTTTAATTTAAAAACTGGACTTTTGTGGTTAAACAAATGTTCATATTTAATTTCAAAACATTTATTTATTTTTGTATCGAAAAAATATCGAACCGTGAGACTAAAGTATCGAACCGAATCGTGAGTTTTCTGTATCGTTACACTTCTATTTATATATATATATATAATTTTTTTTCTTGCTAAGCACCCTGGATGGATGCAAACTGCATTTCGTTGCTTCGTGACATGTGCAATGACAATAAAGTTGAATTCAATTCTATTCTAATTCTAAAACTGCCTCTTGGCTCACCAGATTATAATTTAATGGTTGTTTTATACATGTTTTATTCAGTAGTGTTATTTGTGTTTTTTATTATGTGTTTTAACATCAACCTGCCAATGGGACTAGAGATGGAAATGAACCACCTGCTTATAATCTCATGTATTTACATGTAAATGTTCATTAATACAGATTGTCCCACTTTTAAAAAACAAAAAATACACTTGATTAAAAAAAAAAAAAAAAAAGAGTCATTCTCATTCCTAATCAGACTTTTTCCTCTTGTTTTTCAGCCTTTCTGCAGAGACCTGAAGCTCCTAACCCCAAAACAACTGGGCTTAACAAGCTGAGGGCTGCTGATTGATTCATGTGTCATTTGGACCGAGTAATCCAGTTAGGCTCAGTGGGCCTGTGGTTCTGATTCCAGCTTCTGATCAATATAAAACCCACTGCTGTGTTAAATAAATAAGGAGCTGGCACACAGCAAACAGCTTCATAAAGAAAGCTTCAAAACATTCTTTTATTTGCCAGCAGATGTTATATTTTATGATTTTTTTAGTCTTTAACTATGAGTCAGATGAAAATAAGTTGTTAAAGTTGCTGCTTTTTTTGTCTTACATATGAAATTAAAGATCCAGACAAATTTAATGTGCTTTGACTAAACATCAACAATTATTTCTATTTTCTTTGTTTCTTATATTTTTTTCATTTTTTATGTTTCATTGCTGCTTTTGTTCGATTGTTCTTGTTATATTATTCATGACAGCATCCATTCAGACATCTAAACTGCTGTTTTATGTTTTTTTTGACAGATATTAAAACTTTACATGAGCTTACAGCAGAAAGAAAACTAGATTATATGTTTTCAGACTGTCTTGTTTTACAGTAAGAAATAAATCTTTTCATCAGTCTGTGCTGCTTGGAGTTATTATTTTATTATAATTTTGCGGCTCTCTGTAAACCTCAGTAATCATAAGAAAATAAAAAGAGCTGAAAGTGTTTGAACTTTATCATATAAATGGTTAATGATTACATGAAAAATGTGTTTAATAATGTGACAAAGTGCTGCTGTTTTCTAAGTTTTCATTTTTCGTAAATGTCAGTTCTGCTAATTGGTTTGGATGTTTTGACAAAAAAAACAAATCTTTCATGAAAAACTAACGGCTCTGTGGGGAACAGGCGGAGGCTCATTTTAATGCATCGTATTTATGAAAATACTGTTTTTATTGGCACAAAAAAATGACTTTCTAGCTTCTTGGTTTGAATGTTTTTTTTTCCTGAAAAGCTGATTGAAGCGTGTGGGTGAAATTATGACTTTACAAACTGTGGGAGCTCAGCTGCCTCTTTCATTTTTCCTTCTAAGTTTAGACTCCTAACCTTCCTCTGAAGTGTCGTCCTTCAGACTCCGTCTGTCCTCCTCGTGTTGTGTGTTTTATGAGGGACTCAGACAACAAAGAGCTTCCTGTGAGGACTTCAGGTGAGGAAGATGAGAGCTGCAGTCAGTCACGTTTCATCTCTGAGGAAAAGCTTCGGCAGGGAGGAGAAACCCTTCAATCTGCATGTTTGGTTTTTTTATTTTAGTGGAAATAAAAACAAAGATTGTTCTTAAATGTTTGTTTTCTGTTATGTAAAAGAGCTAAAGTTGAATAGGTTAAAGTTCCATTTTTTTAGAGTCTCTGATGAGTTTCTGCAGTCTGATGTGGAATTTCAGGAATGCTGTTATGAGAAACTTCAGCTTGAAAGAGTTTGTTCATCAAATTAAGTTCAAGGTCGGTGATTTTCTTAAACAGAGCCGAAGAACGACTGGAAGGCAGAATAAAGTAGCTGTTTTTATTGCAAATGTGAGCAAAACTGTCAATATTCTGTTAATGTCGATTAAAAAACAGTTTCACATTTGTGGTGTTTCCATTAAGTAAGAAATGTTATTAAAATCATATAATAAGATAAGTCATTACAAACATGGCAACAATGGATGTAAACAATCATGCATATTGTTACCACGACATTAACGATCAGAGGAGACGTCTGCGTCTTATTGAGGCTTTTGAGCGACAAGCCTCTTATACTTGGGAGCGGCTACGTAGGCGGTGTTTTTGGAAAATTGTTGTCGGTGAAATTACTACTTTATTTTACAACGTCTGTGATTTTACTACTACTTCTACTTCTTCGTTGTTGTCTTTTTCGCCAGTAGAAACAGCCGGTTCTTGATCACGTGACTCCAGTATTGCAGTTTTGCGAAATACATCAATTTCGAAACGGCTGAAAAACCTCCTCATTCTAGCGCAAAAACATTTTGTCGAAAAACGTAAGTTTTTCAAAAATGACGTGTTTCCATTGAGCAAATTTATTTTCGTAATTCTAATTATTTTCACGGTCAATGGAAACACAGCTAGTGTTACAAACAATAACCACTCGACCACAGAGGAGTCTGATGTTTAAAGTAACAAACAAAACTAACAATGTTTGGAAGGAAACAACTTGATTTATTAACACTGAATTAGAAGAATTATCATTTCCTCACATTTTAACTGAGCTAAAATACAAACAGGGGCAGAGCCAGAGGGGTGTCCCAGGTGCCACCCCCAAATGACTGACAAGTGGGTGTGGGAGCTTAGATTTGGTTTTGCCTGATTGTTCTCTGATAGAATAGAAAAGAAACAGCCTTTATTGTCCCATGTGGGGAAATTCAGGTGTAGTAATAGCAGCAGATACATACATCAGTCCATTGCTAAGTTACATTATCAACTGCAGCAATAATACAGGTAGTAACTATAAAAAAATAAACATAGATCAAAATAGAAATAAGAATAATATTTACTGTACCGTTCTGTCAAGATGAAATAAGATATAAATGAAAATAAAAGCAAGACACTGTGCAGAAAAATACGAAATTACAGGAAAAAACAGATACAGGTACATTTCAGCTGTGTTTGCTGAAAAATAGCTGAATTAGAGCTCTTTGTAAAATTAACATTAGCATTAGCAGTTAGCTTATGCTATCTTAGCCACAACAAATTTCAAGTCAGTGTCTAAAAATGCCTGAATTATAGCATTTTTACAGTTATCTGTGGTGGCCATTTTGCATTTTTTTAGCATCTAGAATTTGGTATAAAATTGTTTACAGTCACTTCCATACTGATCTACAGTTTTGTATGTCTAAAAATGGCAGAATAATAAATGGTTACAAGCATTCGGCATGTTTTTGCATCACTTTTAGCAGGTAACACACTTTCAGCTCAGTATTTCAGAAAACAGCCGAATTAAAGCAATTAGCTGTGGCGGCCATATTGAATTTTCAAATCATCAGTGGTGGGAACAGTTCCCCTAAAGCATTAAAGCACTAATAGGGGAATTAATTTCTTGATTAGTGCTTTAGGACTTTTGCTAATTTTAATTTTTTAAAATTTATTAGTGGATTAGCACTTGCTAAATTTATAGGCTAAATTTAGAAGCACTAACTGAGGTCTATAAATGTTATTGATCATTGTTAATGTTAATGTTAACAGCTGAAAGCATGTTGTTCATGTGTGTCACTTATCCAGGTGACATATTGACAATATATGAACTGAAATACAGCTGTGGAATGTCAATGATAAATCTTAAGTCTGTTAAAGAATTTTCTATGGGTCAACTGGATTATTTTAGTGCTTTAGAATTAGTTTTTGCTAAAACTTTCAGTGCATTAGAATTAGGGGAACAAAATATTTGAGTGGAACTAGTTTTTAGATAAGTGCTGCCCATCACTGCAAATCATGTTTAAATAATAAAATGACTCTAATCACATTCTTGCTGCCAGTTTTCAAAGACAAAATAAAAAATATCTAATTATTTAGGATGTTTCTGAAGAGCAACACTAAAACATTTGGAAGTTTTTCCTCTTGTTTTATGCCAGATTGAATAATTCTGTTGAAGCTCCATCAATTCACACATGACTCCTTTGTGAGTTTAATCTTTTTTTTTTAAGTCAGATTGCATCATTTAGGCAAAAACTCGGCGTCTGATCTGCTTTTCGGCGGCTCGCAGGCAGATTATTGTTTGCATCATGTTTCATCCTCAGCAGAGGCATCAAAGCCACTTCCTGCAGAGGTTTTTGCCGAAGGTCGCTCGCAGTCAGAGCTTCCATCAGCCGTCGCCGACTTTGTTTCTCTTTTCTTTATTTTATATTTAACTTTCTGTTTAAAACAGCCTTTTGATTGTTTCACAGCTCAGTCCTCAGGCTCACCTGTGACTGTTTTTTTTTATTATTTCAGAATTATGTGGAAAATTTCAGCAGGCGAATTAAAGCAGATAAAGGAAACTGTGGGGTCATCGGCCTGCTCCTATCTTAATGAGAAACTGTTTAAGTGATCCTGACAGGAGGATAAAACACATGAAAAAGTTAAGGTCAAAGTTCAAACTCTGCATTTGAAAAAACTGTTTTCAGGATAAAATGTTGCAGATTTAAAGCGTTGGTTAAAGGAAAATGCAGAATAAATCAACAGAGTCATTTTTTGAGGAGACTCTTATGGCTGATCTGGAGAGAGGAGGGTTCCAGCATCAGTTGCCATGGTAACAGGGAGGTGAAGCTGACGTTGCCTTGGTGTCAGTTAAGATGGCCATCAAAGCTAAGGGATGTTAGTAAATACAGAAATGGCAGCAACTCAGACAGGTTTTACAGATACTGAGCTGCTAGTAGCTGAGAGTGATCCTGAACTGCTGCTTGGTGCAAAATATGGCAGGTGGCATGCATTACATCACATTTCAAAATCAAGACCCGTGGGCCAATGGCTTCCACCCCAAAAATATATATATTCTTTTTATACTCAGTCTGAAAATTGTATTTCTTTCTATGGTAAAATTTAGATTTATCCCTAGATGCAACCAAAATAAATACATTTAAAAGATGAAAGATAATACCTGTCCTGCCCCTGAGCTGTTGGCTTTAAGCAACTGAGCAATTCCCTTTTTTTATTTTATTTTATTTTTTAGATTTGATTAACCATTATTGTCCTGTATGGGGAAGTTAATTCTTTGCATTTTACCCATCACACATGTGAACACACATGTGGAGCAGTGGGCTGGTGCTTTTGCTCAGGGGCCCAACGTGGGGCTGGTTGGTTCGGGGAGTTGAACCAGCGACCTTCCAATTACAGACTCATCTTCTCTAATTATGATAGATCCCTTTTATGATAGACCCAATATTTGAGGAGGGGGCTCCATCTAAAAAAATGGCCTGTCTGGACATAAAAAATGCTTATAACTCAAAAACTATTCAACATTGGAGCTTCAGCAACCCCACAGTCCATACACCCGGACCCCCCACCCAAAACATTAAATCTGTTCTGGTGGGTCCTGAGTTCTGGTGAATCAGTGTTTATAATAGGATGTGTAAAAAACTGTTTCTATGCAGGAAATACCAGGTAGAGCTCAGTTTGTGTTTAAGGAACGGGGTGTTTGTTTAGTTTGAGTTAAACATGAAACGTTGAAGTTAATAACGACTGGCTCTTTGAGGACCACCATAACGCTCATGTGGACCTCAGTGAAAATGAGTTTAACCCCCCACACACACACACACATTAGTAAGCTTTTAAGAGATGCTGCTTTTTCTTCTGTTGTATTTAGGGGTGAACGGTTGGAAGATTTCCTTGTAAACGGATCAACTCGTCTATTTTTAGGAAAGTTCTGAGTTAACTTTCACTGTTTTTATGTTTTTAAAGTTCATTTAGAGTTTTCTTCAGCTGCTGGTTTGGGCTTTTTGGGTTCAGTATTTCTTCATGAATCAGTTCCTCCTTGAGCGTGCTGCAGACTCCAGCATACGGTTGCTGAGGGATGGTGGTAAAGCTTCTTCTTCTTTTGTTCTTATATTCCCATCAGATTCTGCTGTCCTGATAGAAACTTTGTGTCAAAGAAGAAAATAAAAAGTGCATCTGGACGGAGGCCAGAGGTAAAACTAAGCTGCGATGCAACGGTGTGGACTCCTAACAAAATCTGTCCGTCTTTAAAACCACCTCATGATTTTTTTATCCAACTGTAAACAGACCTGTTCAACACTTCATCTCCCTGCTTTCTCATCCGTTTCAGAATCCTCAGAGTTTAAGTTTGAGTATTTTTTTACATTTTTATTTTGTGCTTCAAAAGTGTTGAGTGTGATCCATTTCTTCCCGTTTCAAACGACCCAGACCCGTTTGTTGTGTTTGAGCCAGAGTATTAAAGTTGATATTATACATTCCAGGTTGGATTAATCCCTCAGGGCCTTCGGCTGTTTTTAGGTTTTTTTTACTTCCACCTGGAAAAACAGCCTCAGATAGCAGCTCCAGTTCACCGTATTCTGAAATGATATGGACCCTCCTGTAATTTAACATTAGTTTAGTTTAGTTTTATTTATGGTACCCCTACTATTCTTCCTGGGGACCAACACAGAAAAAAAACACATTATAAACAAAACACAATAAAAAAAAACTTTATGAAGGTTAAAACAAAACAAAAAGTCCAGCGCAAACTTCAGACAAAGAAACCTCAATATGAAATCTACAACCAAAAAACCACTTAAAACTCCTTCAAAGCACTTAAGAAACAAAATTACATGTGGAAATCACTAATACATCTAAATTTATTGGCTTGATGGATTCAAGAACTGGTTTTATTGAAATAGTATTTTTTATAATTGATGAATTTTTTAAGATCAATTTTGAATTTATTCCTACATTTGTTAGTTTCAGTGGCAACGTATTCCAATAACAGTGTTTTTTAATGCATTTGTTTCTGGAAGAGGTAATGTAAAAGAAACAGAAGCTTGTCTTTTCATTAAAGGCCAGATTTATGATTGAATCCCAGTTTTTAAGGTAAAAAAAAAAAGCTAAAAAGTCACTGAAGCGATAGTTCTTGTCTTGTTTCAGAGTCTCTTTTATTGAGGACAGGGTTTAAATGAGCTGTTTTTACAATTTGCCATAAACTGCAGCTGCCTGCGACCTGATTTACAGCTGAGGAAAAAAAACAAATCTCAGGTTCTGAGCTTGACGTGACGGCTGCTGTGACGAGGAGCTGAAAGAGAAATCAGGACAAAGTGAGCGAACAAGGAGGGATTTCTTCCAGACCTGCAGCATTAAATCTGTTTTCAGTTTCCTTCTGTGATTCTCACGTCTGTGACTCAAACTTCTGCTCGCGTCGTTTCTACTCTTGCAGTAACTTTTGTTTGAAACATTTTTACACTAAATAACTTGTTTTTCCACCTGTCTGCTTCTTCAAACTTTTAATTTGTCAGCAAAAAGCAAAAATGGGATGTTTTTGCTTCTTGTTATTAAAGATGGTCGCCGTAAAACAGTAACATTTTCACAAAAAGTATCTAAAACTGAGTTAGTTTGACAGATGTGGAGCTAAGATTGGGTGTGGTTGTAGCTGAGACTCATATGTATGATTTGACCAAATTTATTTTTATTTTTCAACACAAAATAATCTTAGTGTAAAGAATTGTCCTGAATAAAACACAGAAAACTGATTCAATTCTCAGTTAAATGTTTATTTTCAGATCTTTGGAGGTCTAAATAAAATTAGCTACCAGCTTAGGTGTCCTTACAAACCCTGGTCACATCCCCTGAGGGTGGTCCCTTTTCCAGAATGCCTGAAATAATAAATATATTATGTTTACACTAATGCGAGGCACACGGTCAACAGAGACTCATCGATTCTCTTACTGTTTAAAGTTAATTTAACCCTCTATGGCATGGTGTTGCCCTCAGGCAACAAACCACTATTTTGGCTCTCACACAATCCCTTTAATTTTTTTAAA